>CM066604.1:6865101-7087601 GCA_033816785.1 Picus viridis | reverse complement strand
AACGAGACAGCTCAGTGCTGCTGCTTCCCTTAACCCTTCCTTGCCCTGCCACACATGACCTGAGAGCAGCAGGTCTTAGCTGCCCTCCCGTGGACACAGGCACTGTTTCCTTTACCCTATCCCTCAGTGTCCCCATGCACAACATCCCTGGGGAGGCTCCTGGAGTGTGACCAGACAGACTCACAGGGAACTCGAGGCTGCGAGTGCCCATGACCCCTGGGTTGTTGGGAGGTGCAGAGACCCTGGCATCCTGATCCCCCAGGTTGTCCCAGGGGGTGTCCCAGTGGCTCCTCACTCTGCCTCTTTAGGGACCCAAAGGCTTTGAGGTGCACGCCCCACTGCACTCTGCCCATGACTGTAGAAACTGAGGCAAGGCAGGGGGCTGTACTCAGAGCCACATGTCTGATGTTTGCCCCCTGCCATGGCATAGCACCCTTAAGTGTCCCAGTACACAGTCCCTGCCCTCATGGCACAGCTCAGTGTCACACCCAGTGGGTGCAGCAACCCAAGGTACCCCTGGCACGATGCTTACACATACCCATCCCAATGCCCCAGCACTGGTGTCATCTGCTTCTCAAAGATGCTCCTGCTGGGACCACCGAGAGCAGCCAACTCATAGCACAAGTGAGGCAAGGTGCTGCAGCTCCTGCCCTAGCCTCATGGCACTGCCAACAGCACTGGCACCGGCTCATGAACGACTGGTTCAAAATTCCCCTGGACTAGTAAGAAGGCCCTGGAAAGGCGCAAGCCACCTCCTGGCAGGCACAATTGGATGAGAACATAGTGATTGTGCCCACCTGGTGATGGGGCACATGGCCCCAGTGCCCTTGTTATGGGATGCTGTGGGCACCCGGGCAGTCTGGCTGTGCCACAGTGCCATGAGTGGAACAGCTGAAGCCTGGTGAGAGGAGAGGAAGGTGCCAACCACAGGCACAGCAGTGACTCCCCTCTGTCCTGGGAGACCATTAGCGGCCCCAAGCCACCGGCAGTGCCCGAGGTCCTGGCACAGAGTGTCAGTTGGCAACACTCATGGGGGGGATGCCATAGCAGCAATGCCCACAGTGACAACGACCAGAGTGGCGATACCAAGGTGTCACACCCACAGCAACAATGTCAAGATAATGATGGCTACAGCAGCCATGCCTGCAGTGGCAATGCCAGGGCGGCAATGCCGTAGTGGTCATGCCCATAGTGGCAATGCCCACAGTAGCAGGACCCATGGCAGCGATGCCACTGCAGAAATGTCATGGCAGTAATGCCATGGTGGGGATGCTTACATCAGCAATGTCACAGCAGTGGTGCCCATAATGGCAATGCTTGCAACGGCCATGGCCACAGTGGCACTGACAATGGCAATGATGCCACAGTGGTGAAGCCCATCACAGCAATGGCCACAGTGGCCATGCCCATGATGGAAATATCAAGGCAGCAATGCCATGGCAAGGATGCCCATGTCAGCAATGCCATGGTGGCGATACCCATGACGGTGATGCCTGCAACAGCCATGCCCACAGTGATGATACCCACGGCGATGCCACGGTGGTGGTGCCCTGGATGAGGGCAGTAGGGTCCCCCAGCACCATCCCCACTCTCACCTGTGCCTGATAGATACTCCCAGGATCCCTTGGTCCTAATCCCACGAAGGAACGGTTCGCAGGGGGCGTGCCTGGTGCAGAGTAGGCTGGGGAACAAATGAGAGCTCATTAACAGGGCTGCCGGAGGCACTGCCACTGCCCCCCTCAGGCCAAGCCCAGCCTGCTCCCTGGTGCTGCTGGGATGAGCGTCCCGGGCACGCAGAGCTGGCAGCTGGGCAGCAGCCCTGACTGAACAAGTGAGTGGAGGTTGGGGACACTGCAGTGCCACCTGTGCCTGTGCACTGCTAGGGTAGGCTGAGGAGAACAAGGTGCCCCAGGGTGCAGGCACAGATGGGTGCTGCACTTCCTTGCTGGAGCTGACACTTCCCAAGCTGCCATGGGTTAGATGTGATGGGAGCCACCACCTCCACTCAGCCACAGTGCCCTGCTGCCATATCCATTTTCCAGCTGAGAGTCCAGCACTGGGATTCGTAACCACCTGGCCTCTGCACCTCTTGGGGACAGCCAGTGTCCCCTGCTTGTGTCCTTCCCTGAGTCCAGGGATGGGGGACTGGCACTGCTCAGTCCTTCCTGGTGGCTGCAGCCCCATCACCAGCCAGGTGATGCCACTCTCTGCTCTCCCCTCCAGATCAGCCAGGCTTTGACTTCTTTACACCACATAAACCACTAGCAGCACCCAGCAATGGCCTGTCCCCTGTGGGGACATGGCAGCCTTTCAGGGTACCAGGAGATGTCCAGTGAGTACAGGGGGACAAGGACAGGGACAACCGCCTCACAGAGTGCAGTAATGGGACAGCATCCCACCACAGCGCCATGTGCCTCGATGCCAGCCTGGACGTAATGCCAGTGTCTCCCCTCTGCAGCCTCTGTCTCAGCACTCCAAAATCCACCTGGCCGAGGCCCTAAAACCCCCTGAGGTTGAGCAGAGGGGGACAAGCTCATCAACCACTGATGCTAATGAAGGTTCCCCAGGCACCTCCTGCCAAGGGCTCTGGAGGACAGAGCTTGCAGTCCTTGCACCTGTGTCACTTCACAGCTCTTGACCAGACTGGGGTGCCCAGTGCCAAGGATCCCCGAGGCGAGAAGAGAGCAGCCCTATGCGGCACAGCCAAGCACACTGCCCCTGGCTCCAGCACAATGCCCACACTGGCTGCTCCCCGCACCACCGGCAGCACCACCACTGCTGGGTGGTGGGAAACGGAGGCACAGAGAGGCAACAACCTCCCTGAAAGACCTGCCTGTGCTGGCAGGGTTTGGGCAGGACAGTGGCATGGGAGAGCCCTGCCACGGCTCCACTCCTGCTCCCCTGGCTGTCTCAACAGGATGCGGGGGTCGGTTGGTCCCTGGGACCAGCCCAGGACCCTTCAGCTTTGAAGGACACAACAGCTGCCTGCCCAAACCCTGCCAGCTCCGACCTTCCTGAGACCCAGCAAACTCATTGTGTGCCAGCTGCCATCCTCTCCCCGGCTGTGGGGAGGCCACCTCCACCAACACCCCCAGCAGCTCTGAGGAGGGACTCTAGGGGGGCTGCAGGAGGAGGGGGCCAGCCGGGCCAGGGAGAGGGTGGGTGCCGCGGGGTGCTTACTGGGTGATGTCGGTGAGGTCGTCCCTCCCTCGGTAGTTGTCGTGGTGGATTTGGTGTCAGGAGAGACGGCCAAGCGGGGCATGCCGGGGGAGGTGGCGGCGCCAGCATCTGCGTGGGCAGGTAGTGGCTGGGCACTTTCACTTGACCACTTCCATTTAACTGGGGACACAACACAGACAGAAAAACAAACAGCACAAGCCATTAGGAAGCACGTGCAGCACCGGCAAAGCCGGCCTGGTGAGCTCCCAGTGCCACCTGGCATGGGCATGGAGCATCCCTCACCGATGACATGAGTTTGTTGGGTCTCAGAGTAGCCCTGAATGGTCGGCGCCGGCAACAGGGAAATCACGGCGGGGCTGGGGGGTTTGGGGAGTCAGGGGCCATAGCGGCGCATGCCAGAGTACAGGCGCTGTGCCCTCCTCTCCATGGTAGCAGGAGGCCTTTGAAGCTGTCATCTGCTGGGAAGGGGCACCTTGCAGTGGTAGTGCAGTGCTGGCTTTCAAAGACTCCTGTACCACCAGCTCCCTGTGCCTGACCCAGTGGGAGGCTTCTCCAAATCCAGCGTCTGCCAGCCTGGCACTTAGCTGTTGCATGGATGAAAAGCATCCTCACCCTGGCATCCAGCCTCACTGAGTCACCAGGTGTGCAGGCTGTGAGGTGCGGGTTGCATGGGGTGCTGGATGTGTGGGATGATGGTTGTACAGGGTGCTGTATGCACTGGGTGTGCGGTGTGAATGGTGTGTGGGGTGCTGAGTGCTGAGTGCATGGGGTGCTGGGTGTGTGAGGTACTGGGTGCACGTGGTGCTGGGTGCATGGGATGCTGGGAGCATGAGGTACTGGCTGCATGGGCTGCTGGGAGCATGAGGTACTGGGTGCATGGGGTACTGGGTGTGTGAGGTGCTAGGTGCATGGGGTGCTGGGTGTGTGAGGTGCTGGGTGTGTGAGGTTCTGGGTGCACATGGTGCTGGGTGCATGGGCTGCTGGGAGCATGAGGCACAGGGTGCATGGGGTGCTGGGTGTGTGAGGTGCTGGGTGTGTGAGGTTCTGGGTGCACGTGGTGCTGGGTGCATGGGCTGCTGGGAGCATGAGGTACTGGGTGCATGGGGTGCTGGGTGTGTGAGGTTCTGGGTGCACATGGTGCTGGGTGCATGGGCTGCTGGGTGGGCTGCTGAGTGATGGGGCAAGGAAGATCACATGGCAGCATGGTTTGGCCCTGCCGCTCCCATGGGGATGCTGAGGGACACGAAGCAGTGGCAGGGCTGATGGGTCACCTGCCAGCTTCATGGGCAGACAGGGCACACAGGGCACATCGCTCTCCTGGGCATGCTGGTGGATGGTGGCTCTTTGGCAATGGTCACACATCCCCCGCTGCATGCCCTGCTCCCACCAGACAGCCGCAGCCCTGGCATCCTGCCACCCTGTCTTCCCTAAGAGACAGTGCCCTGTGCTGAGCCAGGGGACAACAACTCCATCGCTGGAGGAACGAGATGCCAACACCAACCAGGCACAGCGGCGCACCCGAAACAAAGTAAGGCACCGGCTGGAGCCACTCGGCCCCAGATGAAGTGACAGGAACACTCTACCAGTCTGGGTGCTGGCACCAAGGTGCCACCAGAGCACCCTGACCCCCGACGTGTGACGGTGGTGGCGGTGAACGGCGGTAGCAGCAGACGATACAGGGGACGTCCCTCTGGCAGCCCAGCCAACAGCAGCCCCGGGCACCCCACAGCGAGGTCGGTGATGGGATGGCTCCTTACCGGTCCGGGCTGCTGGTTGGACGGGTCGCAGGCCAGCGAGACGAGATCTTTCAGCGGGTCCTGCGGGTTGAGATGAGGCGGGTACCGAATGGCCGTGTGGGGGAAGTAGGTGGAGGCTGTCTGGGGGAGGATGGAGGTGGTGGGGAAATGCAGAGCAGACGACGGGTGAGGGCTTCGAGTGATACCTGCGGGCAAGAACAGAAGGGGTCCCCTGTGTCACTGTGAGCTGGCCACCGGCACAGTCCCCGACTTGCTCACCTGCTCACTCTGCCTCGGATTCCCTGCCGGGACACTCACCGCTGTGCACTGCGATGACAGGACGGTGGTGCTGTGTGAAACTGCTCAGCCGGGGAGAGGAGTCCTGTGGGGATGGGCTGTTGAAAGGGGACTTATCCATCTCAGTCTTCTTCACGGTGGGGGAGATGCCTGGAGAAAGGGGAGCGCAGTGTTAGAGCCCAGCAGCTCCTGCAGAACCCCAGAGCCTGTGCGTGTACAGGACAGGGCACACATGTGGGCATCCCTAGGAGCGTCCTGCAGCTGTGCACCTGCACAGCCCAGGGCTCAGCACCGGGGCCAGTCTTGCTTAATATCAGTACTAAAGAGCTGGACGAGGTGACTGAATGCACCCTCAGTGTCTGCAGATGACACTACATAGGGTGATAGTGTTGATCTGCTCAGAGGTAGGAAGGCTCTGCAGAGGGATTTGGCCAGGCTGGATGCATGGGCCAAGGTCACTGGGACGAGGTTTAACAAGGCCAAGTGCTGGGTCCTGCAATGGGCTCACAAAAACTCCAGGCATGGAGCAGAGTGGCTGGAAACTGTCCTGCAGGTTAACAGCAGCTGAACATGAGCCAGTGTGTGCCCAGGTGGCCAAGAAGGCCACCAGCAACTTGGCCTGGATCAGGAATGGTGTGGCCAGCAGGAGCAGGGAAGTGATTGGGCACTGGTGAGGTCACACCTTGAGTACTGGGTTCCATTTTGGGGCCCTCACTCCAAGAAGCCTTTCCCTGTGAGGACAGGCTGAGGAAACTGGGGCTGGGGCTCTGTAGCTTGGAGTAGAGGAGCCTGAGAGCTGCCCCACTGGTATTGATAAAGACGTGCAGGGCAGTGTGGGGAAGATGGAGCCAGGCTCTGCTCAGGGATGTCCAAGGACAGGACAAGGGGCACTGGGGGCAAGCTGGAGCAGAGGAGGTGCCACGGGAACAGAAGGAAAAACTTTGTCACTGTGAGGGTGACAGAGCCCTGGAGCAGGCTGCCCAGAGAGGTGGAGTCTCCTTCTCTGGAGATCTTCAAAACTCACCTGGATGTGTTCCCATGTGACCTGCCCTGGGTGATCCTGCTCTAGCAGGGGGGTTGGACAGGATGATCTTTCATAGTCCCCTGCAACCCCTAATATTCTGTGATTCTGTGAGGGGAGACCTCAGACTAGACCACTACAACTGCTTGAAAGGAGGCCCGAGTTAGGTGGGGGCTGGTCCCTTCTCCCAGTTAACTAGCAATAGGGTGAGGGTTAGGTTGGATATTAGGAAAAATTTCTTTCCTGCAAGAGTGGTCAGGGATTGGAAGATGCCACCCAAGGAGGTGGTGGAGTCCCCCTGCTGGGAGGTGTTCAAAAGAATGCAGAGACATAGAACTTCAGAATATGGTGTGATTTGATTCTGTGAACACACACCTGCCTGCGTGAATCTGCACAGCTGTGTGCATGCACAGCCACGGGCTGCAGCATGTGCATGCCCCTGAACACGGCTCTGAGCCTCTGCATCTGCCCACTCCAGCTGCAAAACTGGGTGCCCACATAGGTGTCTCCACGACCCTGCTGCCCCCACTGGGTACCCACCTCCCGTGACATCGTGGGGCTAGGGATCACATCCTGCCAAGTGCAGGCTCCAGGGCTGACCCCGCCGGGAGGCTGCAGCCCCAGCACAGCGCTGCACACCCGGGTTCCCAAGGGACACCCCTGGGGGCAGGGCTGAGCAGGAGGGGGCATTGGGCACGCTAATCCCTCCCCCCACCTCCGTGGCCTTAGCTCTGACCGCTCGGTCTAGGTCCATAATGGGTTTAGCCCCTTCTCAGCCGGGGGTTAGGAGGATTTCCCCGGAACATCCCGTACGGGATTGCCATAACTGCTGCCACCCGCAGCTGAGCACCCACTGCTGCCCCCTTCCCCCGTCCTGGATCAGGATCAGGCCGCTAGTAGGTGACAGGGATGTCCCTACCTGACTCCCACTACACCTGCCCCAATGTCTGCAATACTTCAGGTAAGGAGGTTGCATCTCCACTTGGAGCCCTCCTGCTCTCCCACCTGCTCCCTGCAGTGACAATTTCATGGGGCCTGAGGTGGAGCAAGATGGGGTACACTTCCTGGAACATGTGGGGCACCGTCCTGGGGCAGGACTTGCTTTGCTCAAGCCCCTTTCTGACAGGATTGGTGCCTTCTGTCCCATAGCCAAGCAGCCCTCAGGCTCTGGAAGGGCTGGGGGTGTAGGGATGGATCCTGTCCCACCGTTGAGGGTTCAGGGAGGCAGGAGGGAGAAGGAGCCAAGGAGGGAGAAAGACAGTGGCTCCTTCAACCTGGAGTGTGGGATTCTGCATACCAGCCCTGCAGCATCACTTTAATTAGCCCAGCCCCCTTCTTCTTAATGAACAGCTAATTGGAGCTGTCTAGACAGGAAAAGAAAAAAAAAACACCAAGCAAGAAAGCAAGCTGCTGCTGTGGGGCTGGGAGAGAGCAGTCTGAGCTAGGGTGGGCCATACAGAGAGCACCTCTAGAGACAGTCTGTGCCTGTATGGGGAGGGTCCTGTAGCAACACAGAAGCATCTACAGAAAGCCTGTGCCCAAGCAGAGGGGTCCTACATCACCACCATGGCACCCACAAGCAGCCCCTGCTTTGAAGTGAGGGCCTGACAGCAGCACTGCAGCACAGCGTGCCCAGGCTGTGCTGCACATGTGCCTGCAGGGAATCAGGAAGCTATCTGAGGGACACTACAGCAGCAGGGAGGCACCTACCCCCTTCCATGTCTTCTGTCCAGTTGCGGCTGCTGCTGGTGGGAGAGTTGGAGGAAGTGTAGTACTCGCCCCCAGGACTGGTGTCAATGTCATCCTCCATGGACCCCGACTTGTGCCGTTTGCTCCTGGTGGGCAGGGAAGGGATCAGCACCAACCCCCAGCAGGATCTCTGCTGCCTCTCACCCCCTCCACAGCCAGCTGCCAGTGACCTGTAGTAATGTTCAGGCTGGCCCCGGCATGGCCCCCAGAATCATCCCAGCATTGCCCTGGCATTACTCCAACAAGACCCTGGTAGCACCTACCCGCTGGAGGAGGTGCTGGGCAGTGTCCTCCTCATGCCAGTGCTGGAGGGGTTCAGGTCATAGGCCAGGTGGCCCTGCAGCTCCCCCAGGGAGAAGTTTGGCCCCGTGCCTGTCACCACCGGTGCTGCAAGGAGAGAGGGAATCAGCGGGGCCAGCATTACCAACCACCCAGCTGGGAGGGGAGCCCCAGCCTGCAGCTGGGATGGGGGATGAGTCTGTCTGCTGCCGTGACCAGGCAGTTGAGAGGCGGGGGGGAGGCATCATGGAGCACTCACTTCGGGACACCTGGATGAGCTCAGTGACGCTGAACACCCCCGAGGTGACGAAGCTTTCCTGGAAGTCTGTTGAATCTGTGCAAGAGAGAGGAGGGAGTGTTGGGGTGAAGACAGGACCACCTTTCCTTCCCCACACTGTCCTGTTGTGATGATTGAGGGCACCTTGACATCCCCAAATCCTCGATACCATCACTTGTCTCCCCTCCTCCACCAGCAAGGGTCCACCTTGACCAGTCCCCTGTGGCAAGGACACTCTGGGACTGCTCTGAACCCGAGTTTCCACACAGCTCAAAGCATTGCAGGGCTCGGAGCTGCACTCCTAATCCCGGGACCCCCATGGCAGCTGCTGTCCCCAGGGTACATGGTTCTAGTGGGACGCTGCCAGTCATGGGATGAGGCTGAGGCTAGCTCATTGCAGGTGCTAGGCAGTGGCTGGCTGGAGCTGGGGGGCACCAGAGCAGCTTTCAGGAGCTGTGAGTGCAGGGGACATTACTGCCCGTCAAGGGGCGCTGCCTCCGCCACAGGGACCCTGGGGACAAGTTTGGGTGTCCCTTGACCCCTTGCCCAAGCCCTGCCTGCCCCACTCACCCAGCGTGATGGGTTTGCTGTCCTCTTGGTCCGAGCTGATGCCTGTCCGAGGGCTGCTGCTCTGCTCTGCATCTGCAAGAGACAAAATCCCCCGTGCTGAGCCACCCTGCACCAGTACAAGCCGTGGGGGCCCTGCTCGCTCACTGCCCTGGAAGTCTCCGCTGCTGCCTGGGAGAAAATTGAGGCATGGTTGGGCCAGCGCCTGCTACCCAGCAGGAGGGTCAGGACCGAGCCAGTGCATCTCCAGCCACTGGGAAGAGCCACTGAGAATCTCTCCCTGTGGCCTTCCCGCTGGCAACTGGCACAGGGACGCCTCCATGCTGGCATGCAGAATGCTCCCTGCAGGAGGGTAACTCATGGCATTTGACCCTCCTCTAGACAGGGTGACAGTCACTTGGACATGCTTGTGCCTCCCTGCCTCCTCTTCTCCCTCCAACTGCCCCACCTGGCAGTGTTAGCAAGGCCAGGCATCACCCTTGTCCACCCCATGGTACCTCATCCTGCCTCTTCCAAGCCCCACAGAGGGCAGCAGGGTCTCATGGCAGCACCTCTCTAATCCTCAAAGGCCCTGCCATCCCCATTCCTTCTTAGCTGAAAATAACCTGACTCAGATGCTGAGCTCAGCAGTTCTGGAATGCTCTAGAATAGCATGGCACAGCATGGCAAGGCAGCATGCCCCTGCTCCAGGGCCTGAGCTGCACTTGTGAGCATCCTCCCTCCTCAATGCAGGCTTGGCCATGTGCCCCTCACCTGGCTGCTCCCAAAGCCCTTCCAAAACTGTTGCCATACATTCCCCCTCTGCCTTGTCCTTCCTCTTGCTTTTCCCAACCCTGCTTTTGGCATTTCACAGTTGGCTGATGCCAGAATAGGGCTGCAACAATCCAACCCCCACTGTGCAAATGCAGCAGCCACCAGGGCCAGACTACCAGCCACACCTTGGGGCTTTTCCCTTTCTTTCCTTTTTCTCTCCCCCTTTTTCATCGCTCCCCGCCCTGTGCTCCCCTCCAGTCCCTTGTGCACACAGGCCTCTGGCAGACGTTATTTTTGGCCAGACAGGCCAAGTTGTGCAGGCAGTGTGGCTGTGCTGCCCCCAGCCCTGACGCCCCCACACGCTGCCTGCGGCACCCCCGGGGCCACCACATGCCGATGCCAAGCGCAGCCATTTTGTCTCCCTCCCCAGTTGCCAGGGTTTCTCCCCGCTCGTTCCATGCAGTGGCCTGGCAGCCTTTTCATGCTGGTGGCCCCATGGCATCCCGCCCCAACGCCACATTCTGCTGCCAGCCAGCGCCGTGCCCGTGTGCTTGCTCGTGCCCTTGCCCGCACAGAGCTTCCTACAGGCAGCCATTTTAGGGAGCAGACATTCCCCCAGCAACGAGCACAGGGCTTTTTCCCCTCCCTTCACTCCATTTTTCATTTTTTCCCTTTTTTCCCTTCACTTTGAGAGCAGCTGCGTTCCCAAGTGTGTGGGAGTGGGCAGTAGGAGTGAGCAGGGCACACACAAGCTGGGGAAGGGGGCAAGCAGCAGAAGGGACCCCCTGCGCCTGCGGACACTGCGTGGCCGGACATGGCCCCTCCTCACCTCTTAAAACAACAAATCTTGCAGCGGCTCTGGAAGTGGTTAGTGAGAGATGGAGCCCAGCCAAGGCACGGGCGGTGTCTCATGGTCACAGCCCTGAGGCCAGCCTGGCTCCCCATGCCCCACTCCCTGCTGACACCCTGGGGCTCCTCGCTGCCCACTCCTAGGGGTGCTTGGTCACTGGGTAGCCCCCTGGGCCATGCCCTCATCCAGCAGCCTCAAACTGTACAGATGGGCCTTGGTTTGGCCCACAGGACCTTCCACAAGCGCTTGCCCCGAGATACCCTGCGCAGCCTGCTTGCCCCAAGCAGACTTTTCCTCACCCTCAGATGCACCACGTGGAACTTTGCTCCCCTGGAACATCTGGTGCAGTCTTTTGCTCCTCCTGAATCTGCCTCACCTTGGACCCTGTTCCCCCAGGGCACCAGGTAGGGCCACATGCTCACCGTGGGCAGGCCTTGCCCCCTTGGGTGCCTGTGTCCCTATACCTCTACATGACTCTGACTCAATTGTCCAATCAGGGGGCCTCTCCTCAACCCAAGCACTCTAGTCCTAGATATAGCATCCCATGGAGCGCTGGAGACTTTCTCAAGCTTCAAGATTTGGCAGTAGCACTGTCCCCTCCAAGCAACCTCGTGTCCCCACTGACAGAGGGCAGGGGCCCATGGGCTTGGTACCCCTCCAGCTGTCGGTGATCCTCACGGCTGGGCCAAGCAAGCTCGCCAGCAGATTTCTGGCTGCCTCCTGCTGCGGCGCGGTGCAGCTGGGCCAAATGCTGCTCTCACCACCATGTGACGGCTGCCTGTGGCTGGCTCATACTAAAATGGCGAAGGGATTGCCAGGCTCCTGTTGCGGCCTCACTCCCCACAAGGGACGTTCTGGGGAGATCAAATCCGGCACCCAGCAAGATGCTTAGCCTCACCAGGGTGGCAAAAGAAGCCTGGGCAGTCCCTCCGGGTACACCAGCTTTGACGATGTAGGGCATCCCGCACCCTTACACACCCTGAGGGGTGGGGAATAGGGGGTGGCTTTTGCCACACTCTGGGGAGTTCAGGGAAGAGGAGATTCAGTACCAGAGTCCCCCTTGGTGTGGAGGGGGAGGGTGCTCAGTGCCCAAACAGGTCTATTCGATCACTTTTAAAAATAGCAAAGTGTGTGCCCAGAAGGGACAAGGGCTGCCCGGGCTCCCAGCCATGCTGGCAGCCTGGACTGATGCCACACATTGAATTATGGATCCCCAGCACTCTGGCCCCACTGGCTGGCAGGGTGCCAGAGACCCCACAGAGACTCCTTGCCCACAGCCTTGGCACGTGGGAAGGACCACCAGGCAGCAGGGACAGCCCTGGAGCGGGATGGGGGTGTCCCTGCAGGATGGGTGCCCCTGGCGCTGGTGGGACTGTGGGAGACTGCTGGCTCTGTGCCCGAGCACTGCCGGTAACAGGGCACGGTGTTACTGGCAGTGCAATGGGGCGCAGGCGCAGAGCCTGGAGGATGCCAGGGGCTGGTGGAGGCACTGGCACCAGTGTGCATGGCCCAGGCACCTCTGCAAAGGCAGCAGGAATCCTCCACCTTCAGCTCTGCTAGTGGCAGTGCGAAAGATGGGAAAGAGATCAGCACTGCTGCCTGCAGACTCCTGCCCTGTACCTCGGTATCCCCTGGGGCCAGGACTAAGTCCTCTGGTGAACGACTCCCCTGACTCTTCCTCAGTGGTGGCGCAGTCCCAGCACCTACCCAGGAGCAATGCACAACTCCCTTGGGTGCCAATGGCTGCCTCTCCCCGCAGCATGCATCACCAGGGCCCAGAGCCAACAGCCTGCTCAGGATGGGGACACCTGCAGACCTGAAGGAACTCGAGTGCTGTGGGGCAGCAGCCCAACTCCAAAGGCTAGGGCTGGCTGTGCCTGCAGTGTGGTATGACTTGAGGCCCTCTCCCTGCCAGACCCCCAGCATCCCTCACCCCATAGGGGCCCCACTGGTCTGAGTGGCTCTGCCTGTCCTGCTGCTGGCCAGGCTTGGGTGGCCCTTACATAAAACCCGGAACAGACCCACTTGTGTAACCTCTTTTATATAACACCCCGAGAAGCGCCGTGTGTCCCGGGTAAATCCCGGCTCAGCCAGCCCAGCCGGCGCACCCGGGGCACTGCATCCCTCCACCGCCTTCTCGCTAAACGCTCCGCTCCCCCTTCCGCCCCCGGCGCCACGCCGGGAGGGCTGCGGTGGTGGAAGGGCATGAGACAAGTTCGCTGGGTCTCAGCCCGCCCGAGAACGCCGCGGGGGTGGCGGTTTCTCCTCCCTCAGCGAAGCAAAACCCGGGGGAGGTGCCGGCCGGAGGCAAGCCCTTAGGTGGCGCGGGGGGGCCGCTCCCCGCTGCCACGTTCGCGGGCCGCGGGCCGCAGCCCAGCTGGCCTGGGCGGGAGCTGGCGGAGGCGCGCGCACGTTGGCGGGAGCCTGCGAGCGGGGTCTGTCCTCGCCTGACCCCGGCCGGCGCGGGAAGACGGCAGCGGCTGGGGGAACCCCCCAGGAGGGCGGCCTGGCTGCCCCTTCGCTCAGCCCTGCCAGGGCTGGGCCTCATCCAGAGCTGCTGGCGCCCGTGAAGGCAAGCGGGGACAGATGGCAGAGGACAAAGGGACAGGCGAGTGTAGGACGGACAAAGGGATGGATGAGCCCCCTCTGTCCCCCCTTCCTTATGAAGTGCTGGCATCCAGCCCCTGTGCTTTGGGTTGACGAGACTGGGGGCTCTGTGGGGGGCAGCTGCTGTGAAGAGATGGGACAGAGGAGGGAAAGGAAAGGAAGTAAAGGGAGGAAGGAAGGGAGAAAGGAAAGGGAAAGAGGGAAGGGGAAAGGGAAAGGGAAAGAGGGAAGGGGAAAGGGAAAGAGGGAAGGGGAAAGGGAAAGAGGGAAGGGGAAAGGGAAAGGGGGAAAGGGAAAGGGAAAGGGAAAGGGAAAGGGAAAGGGAAAGGGAAAAAGGGAAAGGGAAAGGGAAAGGGAAAGAAAGCCAAGAAAGATAAGAGGAAAACATAAGAAAATAAAACTATGGGGAAAGGAAAAGAGCTGAAAGGGAGGGAAGTAAGAGAAACCAGAAGGAAGGCAGGAGGGAAGAAAGGAAGGTGGAAAGGAAGAAGGCGATTTGAGGGGGGTGTGGGGACAGCTAGCTCTGCAGGTGCAGCCAGACGGTCTTCTGACTGGTTCCCTGGTAGGCTCCTGCCTGCCTTGCCAATGGTCCTGGTCAGCTGCCATCTCACTGCCCCACCAACCCCAGCCCCATGGCACAGCACAACCTTACAGCATGGCATGGCCCTACAGCATGCCATGGTTCTGCAGCAGGGCACAGCCCCTGGCTGTGGCACAGCCAGCTCCCCAGAAGAGTCACACAGACACCCTCAATCCCCATTTCATCCCCACACTGACTGCAGGCATTGCTCCCACTGCACTGTGGGAATCTCCCACCTCAGGGACAAGGTCAAAAGCCATACAGGACTGGAGGGGCCACGTTTAAGCCTTCCCCAGGGGTGGCTGGGACCCCAGCGTGGGGAGCCAGCATGGCAGGGGACCTTGAGCCCCAGCTGGTGGTGCAAACCTGGCTTTGTGGCACAGTGGCATGCCAGGGGCTTGGTGGCATCTGTTCTTCCTCCCTTCATGCCCACCATTGCCGGTGGGAGGGAGCGCCATGAGCATCTGCTGCTCCAGCTGTCCCTTGCCAGTGTAGCACAGAGCTGGGCACATGGCCAGGATGGCAACTGCAGCTCTGGGGAAGGCTCAGTGCTTGCCAGTGTGGGGGTACAGTGATGGCAAGGGGGGAATGTCAGGTGCTTGTGAGACAGAACTCATCTTTTATTCACTGGGTGCCGAACAGCACTCCAGCTCCATGCCCCCAGTCTGGGCACCACAGGTTGTGGCACCCTGTGCCATGTTCACAGAAGGCACTGCTGGCTGAGACTGTGGGGCTGAGCATGGGGCAACTCACTTTGCTGGTGAGGCAGAGCTGGGGCATGGTGGGGAAGCTGGCTGGTTCCAGGCACCGCCACCTCGGCGCACTGCGGGAGCGCTGGGGAAGCCCTGACCTCCTCAAGGTCACCGGTGCATCAATCCAGACAGCTCCAGCATGCTGACACTGCCCTTGCTGTTGCCACTGCCAGGCTCATGGTGGGGCTGGGAACAGGGACTGTGGGTCCCCTGGGCAGTGACACCACAGGGCACTGGGGTGGCTGGGTTCACCACACCCTGGTGACCTCTTTTACCCCACTTCTGTAGCGCACAGCTCTTAGAGGCAGGAACCCAGCCCCTCGCCAGTGTCTCCTGTCGTCTCCCGGGTGGGTCTTGCCTCTCCCGTCTTTCTCCCCCTCAGCCCCAGCCTTACTGGTTGTCTGGCTGGGAGCAGAGAGACACCCGGAACGGGAGGGGAGCTTGCAGATGTTTATCTGTGCTGGGAGGGGTGCTCTGGCTCACCTGCCCAGCTCTGTGAACAGCACAGCCCCAATATTGTGCACCCCATCACTCTCCTCACAATCCTGCTCATGAATATTTGTGCGGGGGCTGGTGGAGCAGTGCTGCCTGGGGAAATGCCTGCTCCTCCATCTGGAGGGACCACGTAGCCGTTTGGCACGGCCAGCCTGGCACAGCCAGCAGTGTGCTCAGGACAAGAGCCTTGGCACAGGCTCCCCAGCAGATTGGTGCCATCTGCCTTGCACCTCAGCCAGCGGCGAGGCTGTGAGGGGAGATAAGGGTCTGCCATGCAGTGGGAGACATAGATGCTGGCGCCGCATGCAGGTCCTTGTGTCTCCTCAGGTAGTGTCCACTGGCAGTGAGGTGGCCAACTGCACACAGCAGCGTGCTGGGGTGCCAGGAGCAGGATGTCACCGTGGCTCTTGTTGCCTGCTTTCCCTGGGCGCTCATCTGCTCCCACCCTGCATGGCCCTGGGGGAAGCAGCTGCCAGGCCCTGCCAGGGGAAGCTCACTGTAGGGTAGAGCTTTGCCCCTGCCACCTTGCTGAGCATGTTGTCTGTGGGGTCACTCTCAGCCCCAGAACACCTCAAAGGGTGTGAGGGACCAGCACTGACACTGTCCTGCCTTCCCCCAGCTTGTGGAGCCTCGCTAGGATGTGTATGGGGTTCAGGGATGGGGAGAGACCATGATGAGGATGCAGGTATGAGACACAGGGGTACAAGGAGAGGTGTTCAGGGACTGAGGGTGTTGGAAAGGGGATGCTAGGATACGGGTGCCAGGGTGGGGGTCCAGAAATGTGGCATGCAGGGATGGGTGCATAGGGATGGGGATGCAGGGATGGAAGCACAAGGGTGAGGGCACAGGGAGGGAGACCCACGGAGGTGGGGAGTACTGAGGTGAAGGTACAGGGATTGGGGCACCCCTCCTCCTCCTCCCCCTCCCCCAGACTGACTATTGCCGTCGGGAGCTGCTGGGAGGAATCTCTCTGTAATGCTTCGAAGGTCCTGGCACCATCGACTGGGGAGATTGATTACCATTTTACTGCAATGCTTTTGACTTTCACCAGCGACCTCCGAGCTCCCCCTCCCAGCCCCCCCCCCCCTTCCTCCCCCCAGCTGCACACCCAGCTCTGGGCTGCAGCGCCGTCCCCTCCCCCACTGCGGTGTGCTCAGCCCAGCCCCGCTCCCACCGAGCACCCAGCCCCGAGCACCCAGCCCTGCTCACACCGAGCACTCCCAGTCCACCAGCCCCCCCAGTCCCCAGCCCTTACCCAGCCTTACTGCCACCCTGCACCCAGCCGCAGTCTGCTCTGCCCACAGGGGTGCCAGGGGCCGCAGCTGCGGGGCAGGGTGCACTGGGGGACACTGCTGCACTGCTGAGCACTGGGGAGTAGACCCAGGTGGCCGGCACTGATCTGCACCCCGTGGCAACCTCCCTAGGGCCAGCGCGGCTGGGAGGGGTCCTTCCTCCAGCCTGGCACCGCTCATGCCTCAGTTTCCCCACGTGTGCCCGCGGGCATGGAAAGCCGGGCGGGTCTCCCAGGCAGAGGGATGGGGGCAAGAACGTGGTGAGAGGAAGCGCTGGCCCCAGCTACCAGTCCGGAGTGGGGACGTGGGCAGGAGCCAGCTCCCCACGCCGAGGTGCTCCTGCCGCTGGGTGGGGAGAGCAGAGCTGGGGGCTCCTCCACCGCCTCCCCTCCCCGGCGTTGCCAGAGCAGCGCCGGGGAATTGTGCTGACAGCAGCAGAAACGGCCGGGCGTGGGCGGCCGAGAGGCAGCCCACGTGCTGCGGCCTGAGAGCTGCGGGCCGCGGGCAGTCGGCGCTGCCCAGCCGGGAGCGCCCCACGCAGGCCTGACCTCCCCAGCCTCCTCCGGCTCACCCCAAGCCCTTCGAGGTGGGGATGCTGCAGGGTGAGATCTGCAGAGGGGCAGCGCCTGGGGCAAAGGAACAGGCAGCGTGCTGGGAAGAGGCCAACGAGTGAGCAAGGCTGTGGGGGCACCCAGCACACCCCAGAACAGTGCTGTTGCCTGGCCTGGCCACGTAGCACAGGGACCCGCTGGTGTTGTGGCCGCCCTGGCATCCCTCCTTGCCTCAGTTGCCCCACTGATGAGGCAGGCCTGGTAAGCCCTTGCTAGCCACAGCCCCACAGAAAGTGCCTGCCATAGGCTGGGGGAATGCTGAGCACCCACTTCACTGCAGCACCCAGCAGCAGCCCAAGGGGTCTCATGGCCTTTGCAGATGGTGCTGCTGGCCGTCCTGGTCCCCCTTAACCAGGGCAAAGAGCGACCTTAACAGGGAAAGTGAGCGGCTGCCAGGCCTTATCAGGGAGTATTTACAGCCGCTGTGTTCCCAATTAGACAGTCAGGTGACTGCGGCTGCTGAGGTCCCAGACGTGGGGGTCAAGGTCGCCGGCAGGGATGGGGGAGGGGAGGTGAAAGAGGGGAAGCTACTTCCGCTGGGTGACCCACTGGCTGTGGCACAGCCAGGGACCTGCCGGCATAAACACCCCTATTGGGGCACACCAACCTATGCATCATAGACTCCTAGAATGCTTTGGGTTGGAAGGGACCTTAAAGTTCACACATCCAGTTGCAACCCCCCAGCCATGGGCAAGGCCACCTTCTGCTAGAGAGTAGTGGCCCCATCACTGCTGCCTTGGGCATCCTGGTCTCTGCCATCACCATGGCCATCACCATGGCCATCACAGGGCTCCCAGTCCAGTGCAGCCCCGTACAGGGTACCCTGCATCCTAACATCATGACACTATACCACCAGTGCAGGGTGCCCCTAGTCCAGCCCAGTATGCAGCACCACCCTCCCAACCAGTGTGAGGTGGCATGTGGCAGCTCAGTTAAGCCCTGTGCCACATCCCTGTTCAGCCCAGCATAGCCATCTCAGCCCAGTACACGACACCCCCACACTCTGCCTCGCAGCCACTGCCCCATCCTGCACAAGGCACCCAAACTCCCAAACCAGCCAGTGCACAGAACCACCCTCAGCACAGCACCAGTGCACAGTTCCCAGTGCACTGCTGAGAAACAGCAGAGCCAGGCTCTATCCTGCCTCTGAGAGGGGGAGCAGCACCATGCATTCACACAAGCTGTGTGCAACCACCCAGACTGTACCTACCCCCCGATGATATCCCATGCCCTCCACCTGCTTGGGGTCCCACCTGGGCCCTGGGACAGGAGCTGGCCCCAGCTATTCACTGGCTGAGGATGTGCCCTGCTTTCCACACAGCCGTGAGGGCTTGGCATAATCTCCCATGGGACATGCAGCTCCCTGGGGAGCATGTGGTCTGTGTGTCCACTGTGCCTCAGTTTCCCCAGTAATATTCTGTGCATCCCATCACTGCCCAGGCAGGGACAGAGCTGTTTCTGTCTCTCCATGCCATGCCCACTGTGACTCATGGCACTGGCACCCATTTTGTTGGGATTGCTGGCACTGTGGTTCCCTCCATGGTGTCACTCTCCATCCTTGGGCCCTGGCCAGAGCTGGGCAAGATGCCATCAGCCCTACGCTTCCCTCGCTGCAGCGTCAATGGGACCAGGCTTATATGTCCAGGGGGCACAGCTAAGGGCATCACCCAGTGCTGTGGGGGTGAGCAGAGAGTTTCTGCCAAGAGGGGACTAATGTCCTGGTTCCCACACACCTGGGAAGCCTGACCTGGCCATGCCTCTGCCACAACCACTTCCTGGGGCTGTGTGTCACAGACCCCTTGGCTCTGCATCATCCCTCTGAAAGCAAGTCCTGCTCTCACCCACAGGGATCACAAAGCATCTCTACAGGCTCCTTACCTGCCCAGAGGTGCCGAGTGATGGTCAGGGTCTGTGAGGCACCCTAGCTGCCATGAATGTGTGTGTGTCAGCATGCCACCAGTTAGGAATGGCAAACCTGCCCAAATAAAATAAGATCTGACCTGAGCTACAACCTGACCTTCTCCTTGCCAACCACACAGGGAAATGGTTGTGAACCAGCAGCAAGGACAGTTCAGGGACCTAATCCTCTGAGCCTGGAAATCGCTGCCTACCCTGCCCACGGCTTGTTTCCCCCTTTGATCATTGAGGCTTCACAAACAGCTCTGCCCCTCCCTTCTCCCTGGAGTGACATCAGTCCAGTTCTCCCAGGGGGTCCGGGGGATGTCTGGGCAAGTGAAGGGCAGGGAAGCATCATCCCCCCGATGCGCAGCAGGAGCTGCTGGGGTTTGCCACTGCTGGTGTTACTGCTAACCCCTCCCCAGCCAGCCTTGGCTGCTCCTGTCCCTGCCTTGGCCACCCGCTGGGTGAAGGGCCAAGACTACAGCCCACGGCAAACTAGCACTGCTAGGCGGCTGCCAGCTCCAGCCCTTGGCAGACACACCAGCAACATGCTGCCCCTTCCCCGCCCACGCCACAGTCAGGCCGGCACAGGATGTGGGGTTAACCCCACCCAGGTCCCCTCCCTGGGAATGCGCAGAGCCGGAAGCATCTTCAAAGACCACTTGCCCCCTCCTCTCCCTTGACACATGCCTCCCAGGGCAGCCAGCTGCGGGCAAGAGGCCACATAAGCAGGGTGGGGGTCACCCACCTGGGCAGCAGTTTGGAGCAGTTTTGGAATGGGATGGACATCGAGGGGACAGGGAAGCTGGAACACCCCCACCTCCCCCATCCCTTAGCAACAGAGATGCATCCCAGCTCTGCCCCACAGGCAGACCTGCACTCACCTCTCTCCCGAACAAAGTAGGCCAGGTAGAGGTCGAGCTCCTTCACAGAGACACTGATGTGGTGGGGTTGGACACAGAGGATGGGATTGGTGCACTGGCCTGACTTGACCAGGCGCTCGCCGTCGGTGCTCTCCAGCGGGATCCCTTTGAAGAGGATGACCATGACCAGGTCCAGCCGCCACACCTTGTCGGCCTGCCGCAGGCAGTCGATGCGGCGCATCTTGCCCTTCTGGTCGGGGTTGGACAGGACGCAGCAGGAGGGCTTCTTGCCCGTGATGGAGAGCACAAAGTCCTCGCGGCACTCAGGCCGGATGTCCTTGCGCAGCTTGGCCAGGAGGCGCGAGGCCCATTTCTGCTTCACCTCTGGCTTCTCACTCAGCAGCTCGTCCTTTACTGCCCTCTCTTCATCTTTTGTCATCCTTTTCTCATGCTTCTTGAAGTACTTGCGCTTGCGGGCCTGCAGGTTGAACCAGGTGTAGGCAAAGGCCCGGACATGGGGGAGCAGCGCCTCGATGAAGGGGTGGAACTCATCCTGTGGGAGCAGAGGGACAGGCAGTTACTCCTGGCTGAGCCTCCCCTCCGAGCCAACCCCAGGATGGCTGGGGAGCCTGCAGGGACCTGCTGGGGACTTCCCCATTGGGTCACATCCCAAGACAACCAAGGAGAAAGAGCGGTGGCAGAGGTGTCTGCCTGCCAGGGATGGGGAAACCCTTCTGCACCACAGGGTCCTGTCCAAGCAGCCTCCCCTAAGTGCCACTGGCTGCAATTATCCCAGGCCCAAAACCTTCTAAGGGTGGCTGGGGCATACCTGAACAGTGGTTCTGCGAAGGCAGGCGTTGGCATGAGGCAGGCTCCTTGGCAGCACCTAGAGCCTCTCTCTTTCCCACCCATATGTGTTGGGATCTGCTCGTGACAGGCGCAGGAATCCTACCTGAGATCGCGCTTGCCAGAGCCACCGTGCTGGTGCCAGGCACTGCCAGACTGCAGCACCCAAAAAATGGGTCCCCCACATTCCCAGCATACCAGGTGCTCCCACATGGGCTGCAGGTGCCTTGGACCTCTCTGCTCCCTCTCTATCAGCAGTAAACTCCCCCAGTTTTGTCCAGTTGAGGCCAGCACAGCAGCTGGCACCCAGCCTGGTGCACAAGGCATGCTCTGCCTCCACTTGGGGAGTGCTGCTGAACCAGTCCAGCCCCAAAAGAAAACAAAGAAAATGCATCCCCCTTCCCAGTCTCTCTGACTCCCACAGCACATTTTTTATTGTTTCCCAGCTTGGAAAATCAGCGCTTCCTGGATTGGTGGGGGCAAACACAAGCCAGGATGGAGAGGTGTTAGGACCCATCCCATCAGGGAGCAGCACAGCTTGGAAAATGGCAGGGAAAGGTCCAAGCATCCCAAGCCAAATACTGCCCTATAGTCCCTCAGAAGAGATGATGATGTGGAGGAAGGCGCCCAGTTCAGCACTTGAGTCCTGCTGCAGGCAGCCTGGCAGTTGGCTGGTGGCAATTGCCACCACTGTGCTGCAGCCTCAGTTCACAAGGTTGTGCCTAGGTGTGGGTCACCCTCCCTTGGGGAGGGTGCCAAGGGCAAGAACTGCTCTAGAAAGAGAACTTGAGGTGGCCATGGGCAGGAGCCAGTGAAGGATTGAGCCCTGGCAGTGGGATGGGGTGAGTGGCTCTAATAATGGTGGCTGGCCCCACATCCCAGGACCGTAATGGCACTCCCCAGCTGAAGCAGCTGTGTCCCAAAATGACCCTACTTGGATGAAACAGTGTCCCTTGAGGCAGGCTTTGAGCTTGGACTGGCCCCATATGGACTCAGTACTAAGTTCAAGTTTGCCCCAAGTCCAACACAGACCCTATTAACCCCAAGCCAGCTCCTGCACAAGCCCCTGTGAAACCCTAAACCTGCTCCCCTGGCACAAACCCTGCTAACAGCCAGCACAGGTCTCTTGGCACAGCCTCTGGTGTGCCCTGGATCAGTGTCCCTTACACAGACTACATTGTGATCTGCCACAGACATCTTGGCACAGACCCCACCATCCCCGGAACCTGGCACAGATGTCAATAACAGCCAGCCCCTACCACCGGCACAGCCCCAGTAACCCCGCAAAAGCCCCCCAGGCACAGAGCTTGTTATTTGCCAGCACAGACTCGTCCCCCTGCCACAGACCTCCCCGTCCCTGGGAGCCAACAGCCCCTGCTCAGGACCCAGCTTCACCAAACTGGTGATTTCCACAAGTGTCCTCCCAAACCCGAGAAGAGACAAGGGACCCACCCTTGCTAAGGAACCCATCCCATCCATGGGGACCTAACCATGCCAGGGTAATCTTCCTGCTGGGAAACCCATCCCTGTCTGGGGGACCCATCACCATCAGCTGCTCCCAGGGCGGCTGCAGCCCTGCACAGACCCACAGGGTCTGCTTCCCTCCGCAGCAGCAGCTACTAATTCAGTACAGCTGGACAAGGGCTGGGCATGTGTCTTAAATAGAGAAGGAAGGTCAAAGTAAAGTAAGACAGGAGCTGAAAAAAGCAGCGGCAAGCTCCAAAAACAATACTTGGTGAGGGCAGTGGGTGGTTGATCTTCCTTGGTGGCCGGAGATACAGAAAGATCTACAAATTGATGCCATACTCTGGCCCTGCCACCCTTCCCAGGCAGGGCTGCCCACGGGGCTGGGGGACACCATGCCACTGTCCCTGTCCCTGCTGTCCCGCTGGGTGGTGGAGGCACCGCTGCAGAAGAGCTGGTCAAGAACCAGGTTTTCCCAGCTGGGTGAGGCAACACCCTTGGGTACTGCTCACCCTGGCTGTGAGGTCCAGGGGATGCTCAGTGCCTGGCCACAGGGGTGACAACTGCAGTTCCCAGTTTCTCTGGAGCTGGGAGCTGACGCCGGATTTCTCTCTCTTACCACACTGCCAAGGACATTCAGATCCCACCTGAACCCATGTGTAGGACCCCCAAAAAACCCACTGTGTGCAAAAGGCCCTGTGGTGCTCAGTGCTTTTGAAGCTGTTGTGGGCCACCCCCTCCCCAGGATTACAGGAGGATGGGAGCTGCACTGAAAGCCAATCAGCCCCTCGCCAACTTTCCCTCCCGCCCAGCTTATGCTGCGCCAAGATGCTGAGCACAGTTAAGCTGCTTTAGTGGGGCCAGGCAAGGGTGGCTGGGGGGCACCAGAACCAGATGGTGAGACAAGGAGGATGGATGCAGCTGGGTGCTGAGGGAACAAGCACAGGACTTGGGGACCTTCCCTGTGTCCCTGCCTCTCTGTCACACGACTGGCACCATGCAGCCAGTGAACCCCTCAGCTGGGCACACCACTCCAGCTAACAGCAGCCAGCTTCGTGCCCAGCTCCGCTTCAGAAATTAAAGGCGGGGGGGCACTCTCTGTCCCCAGTCCCTGCAGGGCCCCTCACAGCTGGCAGCACAGAGTACTGGCACAGGGCTGGTTAAGTGTTTCTCCTGCTGTTTTCCCTTTGTGGGGCTGGAAAGCAGAGACATGCTGCAATACCCCAGACGAGGCTGCACCCGGGGCATTTCCGGATGGGAATCTGGCAGCAGAGCCTGTGCTTGGGCCTCATCCAGCCCAGGCTTGTAAAGCCCCAAGACCCAGGGAGGATCACGCCTGCATCAGGGTGCTGCCAGGCCTGGCCTCGTTTCCCCCTTCCAAACTGATGAAGTGCTGACTTTCTGTGCCAGATGCTGTGAGGGGAAACTGAGGCATGGGTCAAGCCTGGCTCTGTCCTGGTGTCAGACCTGCCATGGAGCAGGGAGGGAAGGAATGATGCTCTGTGTGCAGCCAGACACTCCATGCCAGAATTAACTCCTCTGGCAGCCTGGGTTTCAGCAGTGCCAGGGAGCTGGTGGGCATGCGGCCAAAGTGTTGCCTCTTGCCATGCTCGTGCCCATCCTCACTGGCTTAGCTGGTGTGGGGGCTCTGTACCCTGGCTGCGCAGCTGCCGTGGGTGTCTTTCCGCTCTGGGGAGGGCGTGGGATCTCTGCCACACAGGGACACAGCAGCAAGCACAGACAGTGGCTGGGCACTGCAGCATGTGCTGGCCGGGCCTATGAGCATCCTCCACTCGAGTGCCTTGTCCAAACAGGTTGGGCTTGGCGAATCAGCCTGAATTTTCCAGTGAAAAAATGTTTCCTCAGGAAATTCCCGAGCAGTTTTCCCGGGAGGGGGTTGGGGCGTGGGGGGAGGGGAGTCGGGAAAAGAATAGGGGGAGGGGATGGGAAGGGTCAGATACTTCGCAAGGGGTTTTGCTCCCCACCAGCACGGCCCTGGCCCCGGCCCCGTAGAGGAGAGGGATGCCAGCCCTGCCACGGGCAGGGAGTGACACGGAGTAGCCTTGCCGGCCCTGCGGGGACCACACAGGGTTTATTTGACAAGAGGATGCTCAGGCTCCCTGCCAAGGAGCCGCACACCTCCCAACCGCTGCCGGCTCCCACGGCTGCTGCTTCTGCCAGCTCCCACTCCCCGCAGCCAAGCGAGTCTGGGCAGGGGCTAGCAAGTTTGGCGCCAGGCCTCAGGAAGTCTTGGCACAGCAGCTGGGGGGATGCAGCTAGAGAGGCTCCAATAATCCTGAAAATCCCAAAATCCTGGTACCTGAAAGGGGTACAGAGGGGACTTGCTCCATGCCCCAGCATTGATTTCCCCTTGCCAGAGCCTACAGGCGCCCTCAGCACGACAAATTGCTCGTGTGGCCCCAGCAAAGCCTCCGGTAGCCACTACTTAACTGCTTGCTGAAGTGGTTCTTGATAATAAGTTAACCTGGTAATGAGACCTGTTGCCGAGACAGATGCAAATGACTGGGAAGTGCTCATTACAGGGGATGGAAGGAGGCACTTAGGCCCTGAAAAGCACCCAGCCCTTCCCAGGGCCAGCCCTGCATTGTATTAGAGCCCATTTTATAATAATTGCTCCAGAGAAGGAAATCTATTTGGACTCATCATAAAGTATTTATTAAAAAGAGCCTATTCACATTCTTTGCTGCTTGCCAGCATGGCACAGCCGGGCTTCCCAGCCTTCTCAGAAACCCTAAGGAGGCTTCCCTGGCCCTGCAGAGTGGCACTGCCATGTGGGAGGGAAGGAAACTGAGGCACGCTGGGCACAGGACAGTGGGAGGGAAGGAGCAGAGTGGCAGCTGGAGCTCCTGGAAAGCAGCTGGAGATGGCAGAAGCTGTGCTGGCCTCGCACGCTGAAATCTGGCCTTGCACCTGGGCCACTGGTGGGGCAAACCAGGCTGTCAGGGCCATGACCCCACACAACTCCCATCAGAGGCAGCTGAGTTGGGGTGGGGATGGCTGAGCCCCACCCTTGCAAAACCCCTCTTGAAGCCTGTGCTGGGGCACAGAGCTCCAATGCCTACAGCAGCCTGGCTGTCGCTGACAGCGAGGGCAGAAGTGAAAGAAGGACATGGTACAACCACCCCTCAGCTCCTCTCCCCACACCCCTGAGTTTTTTACCCCCAGAGCCAACAGCATCCTCCAGCCAATCTCCATGTACAGCCCAAGGCTGCTTATGGGCTGGACAGCATGCTCTGCTCTGGATGTGGACACCCTGTTGCTCCCAACGGGAGCCAGGATGGATGCAAGGCTAGAAAGAGGCTTCCATGCTTCATTTGCTGCCTTAATGCTCAGCCCCACTCAGGATCACACCAGGAGGTGGTGGATGAGCAAATAAAGCACCCAGTGCTCAACCATGTGCCTGGCACCATGGTGGCCCCCGGACCTGTCACCAAGCTGTCCTGGTCTCCCCATGCACAGTGCGGCTCAAAACTATCCCACTGGGTCCTTTGAGCCATCCTGGAGCAGTCAGGGCTCTACCACACCACGGGTACCACAAACACTCTCCATCAGGCTGGTGCCCACCTGCCTGTGCCTACGTGCTGCGACGCGAGGTGATGCCCACGCTTGCCCTTGCAGGTGGTGCAGCTGCAAGCGGGGGTGCAGGGAGCGCCGAGGCTGCCACCGCAGGTCATGGGAGGCCGCAGCAGGCAACAGACCTGCCAGTTGCTTTGGAAAACAGCAGGAAGAGAAGCCGCTCTCTGTGCGGCTCCGGGCTCAGGTGCCAACACTGCTTGGGTCTGCACCAGCTGGCACAGCCCTCCCTGGCCAGCCAGCACCACCGGCAGCCGGCCACCGGGGGTGGCTCAGGTGGGCTGAAGCTGGGGAGGGCTCTCCCAGTGGCATAGTTTTGTGCCCCAACCCTTTGCCCATCACCCCACTTCTGCTCTGCCTGCATGCACCAGCACTTCCAGCAACAATGGGCCTTCCTTGTCTGTGGCTTTGCTCAACAGACCCAACCCAGGCAGCACTGTGTCCAGGGTGCACGGGAGGGGTAAGGATGTCCTGGGGATTGTCCTCAGTCAGCACTGGTGGGGGAAAAGCCAGAATGGTGTTGGGGAGGAAGACCTGGCAGTGAGAGTGTCCAGTGCCACTCACCGCCTTTCTGCAGCCTTACTTGGATCCCCCAGTGCTTCAGTTGCCCCAGGTGCACTCTGCACCTGTGCCCCTCGGGGTATGGCAGCCAATGGCACAGCTTTTCCCTTGTGGGTGACCCCACCTGCCCCTAGCATGCAGCTCTGCCTGCCCAGAGATAGAGAAACTGAAGCGTGGCACTGGCCAGGTCAGCCTGCAGGATGCAACAATGGCTGTTGAGATCTGGGAAGAACCCTGTGAACAGCACAGGGGAAGCATAGAGAGGACCCAGCCTGCAGCCAAGCAGAGGTCCCTCTCCCTAGAAATCACCCTGTGGCCATCAGCCACATGGCTCCCCAGCTAAAATCCCTCTGGGGATCCAAGGAAGAGAAATGTTTTATGGATTAAAAAATGAAAAAGGCTTTCTCAACAGGCCCCAGCACTACTAGCTCCTCCACCCAGCCCTCTGTCAGTGCAGGGCTCTGGGGGTAGACCACTCCCCACAGCCCCGCTCCCAGCACACAGTGGGGAACGTAGCTACGGTGGTGGCAGGGCTGGATCAGCGCCCAGCACCCAGCACCCAGCACTTCACCCACCCCAGAGGCCCAGCCTGCGAGATGCTGGGATACAATGCAGGTATGGCAGCAGCTTGCACCTCCGGAACCACAGAGGGAAACTGATGCAGGAGATAGCTCAGGGCAGGCAGCACTGTGTAAGGGAAGGCAGCAGGCAACCTCACTTCAGCATCGCACCCAGCATCAGACGGACTCCCCAGCCTCCTTGGATAAAGCCCAGGGCTCTAATCTTGGGTTTAGCTCCTGACATAGGAGATTCCTCTCCCAACATCCTTTTAGCCCTGCTTGGTCCATCCTGGCTTTTCTAAAACAGATTAATTTCAACCCCTTGATGATACAGTGTAACGGTCTGGGGGTGTAAAGAGGGTTCCCCAACCCCCTGCCAGGAGTGTCTGCTGGGGAAGAATAGGTGGCATCATCTCTGCATGCTGTGATGGGGAGTGGTGCAATGGGCCCACAATGCTCACCCTGCTGCAAATCCAATCCCTGGTGGGTTGGAGCAAGTCACTGGTTAAATATAGCCCCAGCCTTTCACCAAAGAGTTGGTGACCTTGCAGGAGGATCAGCTGCCCCTGGAGCCTTGGGGGTGAAGCGTTCATGCCCCGCCCCCCCAGCCATAGCCACATCATCTTTGCCACCCCATGGCCATGCCAGCAGTTCAGCCTCGGCTCTGGCGCCTCACAGGCTTCCTTGGGGTTGGGGACACCTTGCCAAGTCCCTTCACACAGGGAAGGGGATATCGAGGCACGGGGCAGTGACAGGCAAATGGAGACACGAGCATCCCCAAAGGATCGGCACTGCTCGAACACAGCCAGATCCGGCTCCCTCAGAGCCGAAGGACCAACGGCAGCAGGGGGAGGTTCATCTGCTTTCAGCAGCTCAGCAGAACCTCCCTGGACGGGTCCTATTTCAGGAGGGTTTTGGACGCCTCCCAAGCGGCAGCAGTGGGGGCTGGCCTGCACAAAGGGACTCTGTTTGGGATGCTGGGCTCCAGCGGTGCCTGGCGCAGAGGCTGGTGGCCGTGGCCATTCCCCTTGTCCCTTGTGTGATGAGTCAAAAGCTGGGGCTGGGGCACAGGGAATGTGCCCCTCTCCTGTGCTGGGTGCTGTCCCCCACCTGGAGGCAAAGTGAGGTCCAGGGCAGGACCGTCCTGGCCTCCTGGGCTGCCGCTGTAACTGCTAAGTGACACTGCCGTACTGTGGAGATGGCTGTGCCAACCTGCCTCGTGATGTGGAGTCCACCAACCACCTGCCCTGGGCTACTTGCCCAGGCTGGCCCTGAGCCATGCCCTGGGGAGTCCAAGGTCCCCGAGCAGGGACAGGCTGTCTGGGAGCCAATACTCCATCCACCAGCTCCACGGCAGAGCAGGACACCAGGCTGGATCTTGCCAGCTTGACGCCATGATAGGGTGCACTGGGGTGCCAGCATGACTGGCCCTGGGACTGGGGAAGCCTCCTGCATGACCTCAACCCTTGCCTACTACCTGCTCCAGTCCCTGGAGGGCTTTGGAAAGCCCCAAAGTCGGGGACTGCAGTGCTGCTAACAGCCCACACATGCTCTCAAGCTCCCCGCTGCATGTGGAGCTGCAGGTGCCCACACATGCTACCGTGGTTGCAGGGATCAAAACCCCCAGAAACAAGGACCAGCTGAGAGGGCAGGGTCCTTGCCATGGTCATTCCAGGCAAGCTCTGGCTGGCCAGCTCCTGTCCCCATCCTCACACCAGACACAGCAAGGCCACAGCTTGGCCCCTGACGCTACTGCTGGCAACTCCTCCCTGCAAGCAATTCACCACAAAGCAAGGAGGCTGGTGAGAGCACCCTGGCTCCCCAGGGCAGTAACTCAGGATGCAATGCAGTCATCGCTAATGCATCTGGACTCATTTATGGGGATGAGAAAATGTTTCCAGGTTTCCCACAAAGTCCCATTAAGGTCCCAGTTCCATGCTATTTTTAGTGCTCTCATCAAAAATGCCTTCCCCAGTTACCCTGGAAATCCAGGGTCCCATAGGGCTGGCAGGACCACCCTAGGCAGGCACCTGCCTCTCAAGGGAGTTGAGCTGCCCCAAGACTGGGTGCCTGCAGGGGCCAAACCCTGGCCCCATGACCCCTAACCCAGAAGCTTTGTACACACTGGTGTCCTGTGACAGTGGGGTGCCCCAGCCTGGCTTTTGCTTAGGAGTAGCTGAAGAAGGAAACCCGGTGGGGAACAGCAGGCAAAGCTGCCCCCGTTTGCTGTCTTGCCCATGGAGCCCAGCACTTGCCACTGAGGATTGGAGAGGGGATGGTGGTGACAGGCGATGCTCAGTGGGGCTGAGCATGCCAGCAGCAGCATGTCCCTGCAGCTGCAGGGTCACATCCTGCAGCACCAGTTTGTCACCTGGCAATGGCCACTGGCTGGCTCAGCCAACCTTCTCCCAGCCAGCAACCCCCAGAGCCCTGGTAGGACCTCTACCGAGGCAGTGGGTGCCCATGGGGCTCCCGGTGGAGCTGGCAAGAGCGTGCAGAGATCCCGCCCTCAGGCCTGAGCACTCACAAGCTATCTATAGCCGTGACCTCAGTCGGTGCTGGGGCAGGCACCTGGTCGCGTGTCCTCCCTTCTTGGCAGGGCCACCACCACAGCCCTCACCTGTCAGAGAGCTGCCGCCTCGCCAGGGCTTTCACCCCAAACGTTCACTAATCTGAGGGGATTCAGCGTCCAGGGCTGCCCATGGGCCCTTCATAAAGACTGTTTCCGTGGGGGGTTCAGCCAAGCAAGGCAGAACAGCAGCTGGCAAGGGCAGACACCATTGCTGGGTGTCCCCGAGTTAATTGACAAGGTCCAGCCCTGGGGGCTGTATGAGAGGGAATGTGGGTGACCTGTCTCCAAGAAGGTCGAGTGGGGCACGTCTCTGTGTGAGCAGAGGTGACCTCAGGACATCCCACAGCTGTGCCCCACAGGTGCCGGGGTCGCAGCCTAATGCAGACCTGGGGGAGCACAGCGAGGTTGCTCTCCACCAACTGCCCCGGGGGCGAGTAGAAAAGGGGTGGCCCACAGGAGGGGAATTTCCCAGCTCTTTTCTCCACCAAACTCCTTGGCTTGTGCAATTAGAGAAATTTGTTTAACAAACTCGCAGGGGAGCAGTGCGGGCAGGGGTGGCACACGGCCAGGGCGCTGCTCACACAGGCCCTGCTCCCTCCCCACCCGCGGCTTTGATCAGCCCTGCACCGGGGGACAGGAGCGGCTCCTGCAGCCAGGGCCACCCCGAGCCACAGGAAGAGCCTCAGCTCCTGCAGACACGCTGCCCGTGGCAAACCCGTGCCCTGCCCATGCGTCTCCAAAGCGGCACCTCACTCTGCTCACTCCATCCCACTGCCCTCACACCTGACGGGAGGCATGGCCCTGGCACCCTATCTTGTGAGTGTGTGCAGCCACCAGGCTCCTGGGCCACATGTGTGCCCATATATGCCCTGTGTGGTGCCCATGTGCGCCCTGTACAGTGCCTTTGCCTTATCCAGCATCCATGTGTGCCCTGCACTGTGCCCATGTGTGCACTCTGTGCAGTGCCTATGTGTGCCCTACACGCTGCCCATGTGTGCCCTGCGCAGCACCCAGGCGCTGGCTGGCAGGCAGGTGCAGGCTGCAGGCGCATGCTCCTGCTCCCTCCCTCTCTCATGCACTGCCATTTCCATCCCAAACCCTTTACTCTGCACTTTTTGCCAGCAGCACCTCATTGGTATTCACGCCGTGCTGCTCGCCTGCCCTGGCACACAGGTTACTAAAGGAGATTCTGCAGCACAGCGTGGGGAGGTGGGGCACGTTACAGCCCCACTTCCTTCAATCGCCAGGCACAAGCCAAGGCACGGTGGTAGGGGTGGGCATGATCTGGCACATCACAGCTCCCACCAAGCAATCCCAGTATGGAACATCTCCATCACCCATTCTCTCAGGGTGAGGTGGGCTGGCATGTGGGCACTGGCGAGCTTTGCAGCAAACAGCACGACAGGTGGCTCCCCAGGGACAGCTGGCAGTGCACTGGCACTCTCCAGCCTCCCTGGTGGTCCATGATGCCTGCTGCAAGGTGGGAGCAGGAGGCAGAGGGGGACATGAGCTGAGCTGGCAGAGCTTAGCATCGCCATCACCGCTGCCCAAACGAGTCCCGGATGGCATCCACTGCATCCCCAGTAGGACTGCGCCTTCAGGATGGCATCCTGGGGTGAGGAGGGAGCAGCGGTGCCTCTCGTTTTGGGGCTGGTTCAGCGAAAGGGGAAACGTCTGGGTGGAAAATCAACATTTCTCTCTCTGGGCTGCTTTTTTTTTTTTTTTTTTCCTATGAAAGCAAAAATATTTCTTGGTTTTTCGTGATCAGAAACACGTTGGGGGTTTGTTTTGGACAGCAGCCGGTCAAATACCATTTCCCTGTGAAGGGAATGCAGGGGCCCTTTGTGAGGAGAGCAAAAAACCTTCACAGAAAACCAGATAAACCACCAATATTTTAAAATGTCCACCTGGCCACGAGCTCAAACTCCCAGGGAAAAGGGGTCAGCAAGGGGGCTGGATCCTTATATTCCCGTGCCAGGCGCTGTTGCCCCATCTTGAGCAGCAGCAGTGGCTGGGAGGGTGATGCTCACAGTGGGCAGCCCAAGGCCCAGACCTGGGGATTTTGCCCAAAATGCTGATTAGAGCTGGCTGCTGGCCAGGGAAGGGAGGCTGAATGCACTGCTACAGCAGCAGCAAGTTAACTGAGAAATCAATCCTTGGCAGGGGCTGGCCGGTGAATCCCCCAGCGTGTCAGCACTGCTGCACCTGAACCGCAGGATCCTTTCCCAGCTCTTCTCCAGGACTTGGGAAGAACTGTGCCTTGACACCTGGTGCAGGGTGCTGGGTCCCAGCCAAGCTAGCACAGTGTGGCATGGCCGGGGGGATACCTGCCCGGGGCTGATGTGACAGATGAAAAGCCCAGATGCCCACGTGTGTGTGAGCCAGCCCCAGGATGCCTGCAGGGACTCTGGGCATCCCCACTCTGCAGCTGGCACATCCCAGGAATATGCATCCCCTCCCTGAGGGTGACACTACCTCAGGGTGCCCAGTCAGGCAGGACTGGGAGGAAAGCTGAACTCAAGCTCTCGCAGTGCCCATTTGGTACACCCAAAGCCTCCAAAGGTGCTTTGGTACCCAAAACTTACAAGCGTTTGGTACTGGCCACCTCTGGCCCTGCTGAGGCTCAGGCTCAGACCCACCAGTAGCCCCCAGCCATGCTATGGGGACATCACTGGTAAGGCCACACACTATTAGTCCAACTCATCAGGGCTTGAGCACGCATCAATGCCCTGGCTGTTCCCCATCACCTTCGCCGTTCTGGCCCAATCTGCCCAGCACACCCTAAGATGCCACTAGAGAAATCTCCACTCTGGGGGTCCCTAAAGAGCAGACTGCACCCCTGCCACCGTGAGGCCCTGCTTGCACTTCTGTCTTGGGTGCAGGGACTGGTGCACACAGGAGCCACACAGACACCCTCCTGTGAGTACCTGGCCCTCTCTGCCAATGCTCAGTGCCAGCACTGCCATCCTCTTGCAAGAAGAGCCATAGCACAGCTGGAGGTGACAGGCAACGACCCAGATTCACAAGGGGATTTTTAACTTCCCTGCCAGCCTTCTCCAGCAAGGGATCCCAGGGACACTCCCCATTGCCACCACACAGCCCCCATCCCTGCAATCCAGAGCTCAGCTTGTGCTTAGGACAGCTGCAGCTACGCCAGGAGTGATGAACAATGGGCACCTCTCAGGCTGTAGGAAAATGTTCGGGAGCCAGACACAGGGAATGTCTATGTGGGCAAGGAAAGCTGGCAAGCAGGCAGCACAAGCTGCTCCTGTCCTCAGGGCCATCCTCAGAGAAGCAGGGGACACTGTCCCCTTTCCCCCTGGGTGCAAGACCCGCGGTGTGCAGCCCCAGGCCAGCACACATCTCCCCTCAGGGTTCTCAAGTCTTTCATGCTGGTGCTGCCCAGGGCACCCGAAGGAGCTGCCTTTTTCTGCTCATCTGGCCCTGGCACGGTGCTGAGCCTTGCCGCTCTGCCGCTGCCCCATTCACATGCTGCCACACGGCCACTGCCACCGATACCCCTGTAAGAGGGGAAAAATGCCGGGTAAAAGACTTAGACCATGGTTCCCAGCACCAGTCCTCAAGCCCTCCTGGGCTCAGGGAGCTATTCCCTATTTGCTTTGGGATAGCTGGGCAGTGAGCCGGGCCCTGGTGTCTGGGCTTTGTTCTGTGAGCTGCAAAAGCATGCTTGCTGCACTGGGCATGCAGCGGGTTCACTCCCTGCCCTGGTACAGAGCGAAACGCAGGCAGGGAGGGAGTCGTAGGCAGGGAAGAAAGCACAGGCAAGGGCAGAGCTGCCCAAGGTGAATTATTGGCGGGCGCCTCAGCGTGCTTGCAGGAGGGAGGCTGATTTATTGTGTGAGGCTCTTGCCAAGTTCAAGGTGATGTGATGGAGAGTGGCACAGTGCAAGCAGCAGCCACCTGGCCAACGCTGTCTCTTGTGCAGCATGGCTTATCCTGCCCACTACCCCACATGCCCACCCCAGCTCTCCAATATGGCTTCATACACTGCACTTAAACTGAAATCTATTTCTTCCAGGTGAGGATTTAATATCAGATCAGGCAGAAGCAGCAGGGTCCTCAACAGTGTGGCCGGTGTGAGCAGCTGGGCAGGGCTAGCCAGGGCAAGCGGGCACGGCGTGGCAGGCGCCTCGTGGGGAATGCAAGGCTCTCCCGAAGGTTTCCTTTAAAGAACAGCCTCATTGTTTTTCCCAAACAATACTGAGCAGATGGGAGAATTGAAAGTGTGTTGCAACCTTCCCTCTCTCCCCCCGCCGTGCCTGGCCTGCTTCTCCCATCCTTTGGCAGGCGATCTGAGCTCCCGGCTGGAAACCAGTTCACCAGAGCTACTGGTTAAGGGGGTGAGCACCAGCACTCCCCTCTCTAACTGGAAAGCTGCAGCGCTTTTGGGGAGGAGATTTGCCAAAAGATGCCCCAGTGAGATGTGCCCAGCAGGGAGCTCCCTGCTATGGCCACATGCCTGAGTCAGCGGTGGCAGCTGGGTGACGTGCAGTCAACCAGCAGTGGCTGGGGAGAGGCTGAGATCCCCCTCAGCACCCAGGAGACAGTGCCTGTGACCAAGCCACATGTCTGTAGTGCCCCTTGTAGCAGGGCTCTTTCCCTCAGGCACTGCAGCCTCTCTCCCCAGGCAATGACGGTGTTTGCCAGTACAGAGGTTTATGCCAGGCCAGCTTGGCTGGGCTGCTCCTTGATACCCCCAGGATTAGGTGCCACTGGTCATGGCACGTGCAGAGGTTCATGCTGGCTCTTGGGCAGGCGGTGCAGGCGTGTTGCCTCCACACTGAAACCAGTCTCCAAGGAGGCATTTGAGCACAGCACTGGGAGCCCGGCATCCCGCCAGGGGCCAGCTGGAGACCCTCTCCTGGGCCCCAGCAGACCCAAGGGGCCCAAAAGAGGGTCCCTGGCCAGACCCCAGCAGGATGCCTGGCTCCCACTGCTCCCAGCTGCCTTTGAGGCTGGCTTCCACCTCACTTTGCTCTCTGCCTTTGAGTACCTGGGTGGGGGTCTCAGGGAGTGCCAGAGACAAGCCAGAGGTACGCAGGAGCATCACCAGTCATAATATTGATCCATCTTCTTTCTGGGAGCATCCCAAATCCACTCCTGTCCACCCTACTGTAGATCCAGGAGCCGAGGGTAACTGCTATGGCTTCAGAATGCCAACAGCTCCTTGTGTAGCAAGGGATGCACATGCGGAGCCAGTGGTGCTTAATGCTGGGGTTATTCCAGAGCCCTGGCAGATGGAGCTCCCCTTGGTTCCCCATGGGCAGGGTGAAGCCTCACGTATGGCAACACTGCCAGTGTCACTTCCCTGCTAATCCATGCAGCTCCCTCTTCAGCTTGTCCCTGAAAGTGGACAGAGGTGAGCTGGGGGAGTGAAAGTCCCCTGGCAGGGACAGAGAGATGAGGAGGGCACAAAATGACCCTCCTTGCTTGACAGGAGGCTCGGCTGAGGCCCAGCTGGGAGCATGTTACAGATGCCTTTGCCAGGGCTATTTTGGTGCTGCTGGGCTGCCAAGGCCCAGCTTGGACCAGCTCTGGCTGGGAAGGGTGGCTTCCCAAGCAGTAGCTGGGATCCCAGTGGCTGTGCTGGACTCAAGGGGCTGGCGGTGGGGAGACGTGAAGGCAGCACAGGGCGGCTCCCGCACACGTTCCAATGTATCCACATCACCATCCGTGGCAACCAGGCCGGGCGAGCCTCCCTGCCGCGCGGGTTGGATGGGAACGACCAAGCTGGCGGCGGGGGAGCACCGGGGGGGCTGGATCTGGTAGGTGCAGACAGCGTCTCGTCCCATCCCAGCCAGGCTGGGCTGCAGCTGAGGCTAAGCCAGGGCAAAGGAGAGGAACTGGAGCCTTCCCCGCATGAAAGTGGCGGAGTGGAGGCTGAGACCCGTGGAATAAAATCCAGCTCCTGCCTGGTGCCTGGGCAAAGCGCTGGGAACAGCTTGGGTTTGTGAGCAGAATGGCTCCTGCCAGCCCTGGCCTGACCAACCAGCAACCACACAGCTTCCCACATCAGACCAAGTTCTGTTAGCTGGCAGCAACAGGCTCTGCCAACCCAGTGCCAGCTGGATACTGGGATGGTGGGGAGGTGGTGGGCCCTCCATAAAGGATGGAGTTGGAGTGAGAGAGCAGGGAAACAAAAGAAAGTAAAAAGAGAAAAGAAAAGGAAAAAAAAAGTAAAAGGAAGGGAAAAAAAGAAGGAAGGGAAAAAGAAAAGAAAAGAGAGGAGAGGTTTGGAGAGGAGAGGAGAGGTTCGGAGAGGAGAAAAAAAGGAACAAAGACAAGAAAGAAGGAAAAAGAGGGAAGAAGAAAAAAAAAAAAAAAGAGAAGAAGGAAGGGAAGAAAGGAGAAAGGGAGAAAAGGAGAAAAGAAAAAAGAAGAAAAGAAGGAGAAGGGAAGAAGAAGAAGGGAAGGAGAAGAAGGAGAAGAAAAGAAGAAAAGGAGAAAAGAAGTAGAAAAGAAAAGATGAAGAAAAGAAAAAGAAAAAAAAAAGAAAAAAGAGAAAAAAAAAAGAAAAATTTAAAATAGAAAATATTAAGATAGAAGCGGAAAAAAGAGTAAAAAAAAGACAGACTGAGGTGTGTCTCGTACCAAGTCAACCACGTGATGGGAGCACCATACCCAGGGTCTCTGAACAGCCCCAGTGCTGCCCATCTGCGCTGATGCCAGTGCCCAGTTCAGTGTCCATGCCCGCGCCTGTGCTGCCAAGAGCCTCATATGGCTACACCATATCCAGGGAGAGCCCGAGACAAGGCCAGGCCCTGTGCTGCCCTCCAGCACAATGCAGGTGCCATAGTGCTGCTGTGGGGACCCCCTTGAACCCCAACAGGACAACTGATTCCAAGCCTCTGAGGTGGAGCCAGACCATGCCTGCACCTCAGGCTCCAGGGAAGGACCTGGAAGGAGAATCCCTGCTGTGGACACAGGGGTCCAGCAGCAGCACTCCTCCACATCAGAGCTGAGCCCTCGCTGGGTGCGGCACAGGCTGGATTTGGAGCAGGCAGTGGCTGCCAGCAGAGAAGAGGTTACAAGCTGGGGTGGAGGGGGAGAAGCTGCCTGCTCAATAATTAAATAAATATCAGCGATCAATAAGGACAGAGCAAAGGCAGAGCCGCAGCGGCAGTGGTGCGGGCAGGAGGAGTGTTCCTGAAAGCCTCCCAGCCACAACTGGACCAGCTGGGTGACTTCAGGGATGCCCCCCTTGCCTGCGCCATGGGCCCTGGCACAGCCACCCCACCGCATGCCACACTGGTGTGGCCTGGAGTGACACCAGCATCCCCAGGCACATGGCTCAGGGACGCCTCTTTGACCCCCTAAACACAGACAAGGGCCAGCACAGTGCCTCATCTTGCAGACTGAGGGGGTGCCCCCCCACCCTGCCATGGATGACCCCCCACCATCCTCATCCGCCAGCGTGGCACGGCACAGCTTATTGTAAATAGTCCCAAACTTGGAGGATTTTGAAGAAAAAGCCGATGCTGCCCAGCCCCACCCCCACCTCCTTGCACCCCACCATGTGCCGCCAGGCTGGGGGGGGACGGCTGGGTAAGGAGGGAAAAAGTTTCACGCTACGTGAAAGGTGGTGTAGCTATAAGGCCGAACTCGCAGTGCCAAGCCCCTCCAGCCTCCCCAAAGCCAACTAGGAACCCCCTGCACCTCACCGTGTTCCGCTGCAGCCCCAAAGCCAGCAGCCTCCCCGCACCACCCACCCCCGGGCGCAGCGAAAACACACAACCCAAACCACAAGGAACCTTCCCCTCCCGCGCCCCGAGTGAAGGCGGACGCAGAACCCCCTCCCCCAAATACCAGAAACACCAAAAAGCCACCCAAAAAAAGGTGTGGGGGTAAGCAAGAGGTAAACCCGACTCCTCTGAGAAGCCCCTCTCCCTGCTACGATTATTATTTTGTAATCGTGGGTGGCGGGGGGGGGTAGGGGTGTTTTACTTTTGGTTTTTTTTTGTTGCATTACAACTGTGAAAGTCCGTTGCGGTGAAGGAAGGAAAAGTGGGGGGCCCGCGAGGGGTCTGGTTACCTGGGTCAGGCAGAGAGGAGACGAATACATCCCGAGCCGTGCTGGGAAAGTGGCTAATTGCAGGGCTGAGACTCGAGGCGTAAAAGTTACTGAGTCATTTCGGAGGCTGGAGCAGTCCGGGCGTTTTTTCTCTCTCTCCTTTGGAGCGGCTGTGCGGGGCCCGGGGGGGGGGGGGAGAGGGAGGGAGGGGGACGGACGGGCAGAGGCGGGCGTCCCCGCGGGAAGGGGGGCCGAGGAGGAAATAAAAAAGGGTCCAACTTCCACCCCCAAAAAAAAAAAAAAACAAACCAAAAAACCAACCACAACAGGAAAAAAAAAGGGAAGAAAAAGCGCGCAACTATTCCCCCCTTGGAAAATAAAGCGCTTTTTTTGTTGTTGTTTGTGTGGTTGGAGGTGGGGGGCGCGTTTTAAAGAGACAAAAGGCTCATCTTTGCTCGAGGGGGGCTGGGGGGCCCGCACCCAGCCTGCGGGCAGAGCCGGCGAGCAGCGGGGAAGTTAGAGGGGAAGCGGCTCCATCCGAGCCACGGGCAGCGGAGGGAGGGAGGGAAGAAAGAATGAGAAAATGAAAAAAAAAAAAAAAAAAAAAAAAAAAAAAAAGGCGAGGAATGAAGTGACGTTATGAAAAAAGCCCATCCCAAAATATTACATCCCATTTAAAGATGTAGGAACCCCCTTTGGCTCCAGGGCCGAGGCGCTGCGGGGCAGAGACGAACGAGGGAGGGAGGGACGGGCCCCCTCCCCCCGCGGGCTCGCCCTTTTTGGGCTGTTTTGCGGTTTTTTTTTTAAAGTTTTTATTTTTTAATAAACGGAGCCGATACGGCTAGAGGAGAGGGAAAAAAGGTATCTGCAGATTCATATGCAACTTCTGGGCAGCACCCCGGGAGACGCTGGCCTGGCACGGGCACGGGGTGTCCCCCCGCCCCGTTCCGAGCCCCGGTGCCAAAGAGACCGCCCCGCCGCATCCCGACTCTGATCGCTCCCCCTCCTGCTTTAACGCCCAGCAGCGTCTCGACTCACGGCCCCGGGGCCGGGGGGGGAGCGCCCGGGCAGCCCCGCGCCCGCCCCCGCCCGAGCGCACAAAGCGAGCGGAGCCCCGCGCCCGGCAAACTCCAAACAGCAAGTTCTCGCTGCAGACACCACTGCCACCGACCCATTCTGCAGGCTCTAATGAAACCTAATTAGCGAGGGCGAGAGCCACTTATAGAAAAACAAAGGGAATCCCCGCTCCTAATTGTGGAAGCCAGTCCTAGCTACGCAGCAGGGCGGACGGCAGCCGCCGAGGCCGCAGATCCCGGCCCCGCTCGCTGCACCCCAGCCATGGTTTAATTCTCCCTGCCATGCCCTGAAGCGCAGCAGAGACCCCGCTGACCGCCGGGGGCTGCTCCGGGAGTTGCGAGGCCGCGGCTCCAGCCAAGCCTCGCTCTCTCCAACAGCGTTCTTCCCCCCGTCCCGCAGATCCCCTCCCCGCACGACCGATTTTCACTCTGAACTTTTGCCAGCCCCTGGAGGACGATCTCCGCCCGGGGAGTTTAGGGGTTTAATCCCCACCTTCCTCTGCGTTAAACCTGCCCCGGAGGCAGCCCCGCTCCGTGACATGCGGCAGCACCAGCGCGGATCCCCGCAAACTTCGCCGGCCGGGCCCGCTCTCCGCCGCCCTCCCCCCCCACCCCGCATTCTCCGCCGCCGCTGCTCCGGGGGAGCTGGGGGCGCAAGATTCCGCTTCGCCCTGGGGCCTGGCAGAAAGCGAAGAGGGAGAAACCCATCACGGCGAGCCGAGGGGTGACGGGCGCCTTTTTTTTTTTTTTTTTTCCTTTTTTTCTTTTTTTCCCCCTTTTTTCCCCGTCCTCCACCTCCGCAGGGCGGCCTCGCGCACCGCGCTGCGGACTTGAACGCGACCCTCCCGGCCGTCACTTCCAAGTTCAAGTCGGTGCGGCTGGCAACCTCTCCGCCCCTTTTTTAGCGGCCATTTTCAGCTCTATCCAGCCCTCCGTGGGCTGCGGAGTCCACCCCCCACCCCCCCAACCCCGTGCCGCGACCTTCCCGCCCCCCCTTACACCGCGCGGGGGAAGTAGGGGAGGAGAGACAGCGGCAACTTCCCTCCGCCTGGCCCGCACCCTCCCTACCGCCGCCCCTACACTCCCCCCGGGCATCCTGTTCAACTCTGGTGGTGGCATCGCTTCGGCCCCGCCGCCCCCTCCCCGGCTCCGGTGGGTGCACACGCGAACACACGCACACGGGGGTGGGGAGAGGAGGAAAGTAGAAGGGAAAATGAAAGTGTTATGGGACCTACCATAGCCAAGTGCAATTAACGGGCTTCCAAGTTGCTGCGGAAAGCAAAGCAAAGAGGGTGGGAATTTTTTTTTTTTGTATTTTGTTCTAAAACGTGTGTTTTCCACCGAGCCGACGGTGGAGGGAAAAAATCGTTGCCCTCAAAAATAATTAAAAAAATTAAAAGCCGAATAATAATAGTAATAATAATAATAAAAGCCCTCCCAAAGGCCACAGGCAACGTCAAAGTGTCCCCGGCAAGCGCTTACGTTCTCTCCGGCTCGGTCCCGCTGCCGGGGCCCATGCTCCGGCTTCCGCGTACCGGGAGCCAGGCCGGGCCGCGCTCCCCCCACGCGGGGCCGGAGGCAGGGGCCCGCGGCCGCCAGCGGCGAGTTCCGGGGCGGCGGCGGGAGAACCGGGCCTGGCCCGGCCCGGCCTCATGCACCGCGGGGGTGACGGGGATGAGGGGAGCTGGGGGCGGCGGGGCGATGGTTATTTTTGCAAAGCAAGGGGGAAAAAATATTTTTTTTAAGAAAAAGAAATAAAAAATGAGCCCCGGGGAGAGGGCCGGCGGAGGGCTGGGCTGCGCCTATGGAAGAGCAAAGCTGGCATCGCCCCCGCCCCCCCGCAGCGAAGCCCAACTCCGGCCGGGCACGGCTCCTCCTCGCAGTCCGCAGCGCCCCGGCCCCATCGCTGCCGCCTCCGCCTCTGCCTCCTCCCCTCGCCCGGGGCACCGGCGGCGCTGCGGAGGGGATGCTCCCGGTGCAGGGGCGGGGAGGAGAAAGGCTCCGGCCCCTCTCGCCCTGCAGCGCGACGGCGACCCCCGGCTGGTGCTGGTAAGTGGCGGGGGCTGCGGCGCGGCCCCCCCGGGGCCGGCTGGCTGAGGAGGAAGCGCGGGGCCGCCCTCGGGCTCTGCCCGGCGCGGGAGCGCGGGGTGGGCGGATTGGGATGAAGATGGGGGCGCGGCCCCGGTGCGGAGCTACCGCAGAGCGGGGAGGAGCCGCGGGCAGCGCCGGGCCCAGCCGCCCGCCCCTGTACCGGGCGGGCCGGTCACCCGCGGCCCCGCACGCCTCCAGTCCTACTGCTCACAGCCATCTCCGGCCCACGGACGCCCCTTTTCCTCCCTCCCGCACACCTCCGTCCCCACGGACATCCTCTCCCCTGTTCTGCAGACATTTCCCCGACACCCCCAGCAGACACTCCCAGCCCTGCCCCACGGACGGGGATCCACGCATCATGGTCATCCCACCCCCTCCGACTCCAACCTCCCCGAACATCCTCCGGCCCTGCTCCCCCAGCCCCTCCAGGCTACCTTGTTCCTGTCTCTTAATTTCTCTTGTGCTACCCTCAGCCCCACCATCCTTCTCAGCAGTTTCCCCCCCCCCAGATGCCCCCTGTTTGCCCTCCACGGGTCCAGGCCGCTTAGCAGCCAGGGCAGTGGCTCCAGCATCGGGACCGGCGGGGGCTGCGGTTCACCCTCCTTCCCTGAGCTCCAGCAGAAAGTTGGCAGCGGGCAGGAGCTGGGTTTGGTCGGGGAGCAGTGTCTTGGGTCTATTTCCATAGACCCCCTTTGGACTTTTATTTTTAACCCTTGTTATCGACTAATCCTTCAATTTTTTATTTCTTTACCATAACCATATTTTTGTACAGGAAGGCAACAACAACTAGATTTCGCCTCCCTGTAGTTTATTAAGGGCTGAAGTGTGCACTGCACGGCTTTATTTTTAGGCATGCTCCATAGTCTTGAACAAACAGGAACATAATCTCCATCTGTCTTGCGCTCAAATTATTTCAGTGCGATAAATAATATGCTAAATAATTTACTATCTGTATTTTAAATAAAATTAAAGCAAGCTGTGCTGCCATTCCTCTAGGTTTTTATTTCAGCATTTTCCTCCCTCTTTAGAATTCCTTTTTTTTTTGGTGGTGGTTTTTGAGAGGACTCGGCGAGCCCTGATCATTTTTACAAGGGATCAGCTCGATTTTAACAGGGATTTTGTAAAGACCAAAGGTTTATTTTATCCGTCCTTGGATCCCCTTTGCCAGCTAAACCCACCGTGCACATACCAAGGCCCTGGATGTTACACGCCATAATTTGTGCCTTCACAGGGCACATTTTACTGCCATGCAAGTTGTTTTGTGAAGACACCGAAGTACGGCCATCGGCATTATAGAAATGCCAGCTACTTGTGTTCCGGCTTTCTATTAAGACAGCCAACAACAGCCAAACCCTAATTATTTCATATATATATATATATATTTTTTTTTTTTTTTTACACAGTCTAGAACTGCTTTGTTTTGGTTTGTTTTTAAATCACCGTCTGCCTCACCGCCCCCCCGCCAAGCCACTTCCCTGTTTCAAGGCTGCGAAGAAGGCTCCTGGCTGAAATGAGCATTCTCTTGCCTCACCCCAGCTCCAGAAGCCTGGAGGAATTCAAACTCGGTGCTAACTTTGCCCACACGATAAGAGTTTTCATTTTCTGCCTGACACCGGATGAGAGGCAGCACAAAAATAAGCCAAGGGGAGAATTTGTCAATTTTTAGCTGCTCCTAGGGGCTGCTATCGGTGCCTGCTTGGCAGCTCCCCTCCCTCTCGCCAGCACTTTTATTTTGCTGTGGTGATTCCTCGGCTCCCCTGGCTCCTGGTGTTTTGGGGAGGCCGTGGATGTTCAGCTTCAGTCTCGGTGCTGTGGAAGAGTGCCCAGCTCTGCGAGGCTGTCAGTGCCAAGCTGCTGAGGCCAGTGCTTGGTGGGCAAGGGGAAAAAGGAGGCTGATGGATTGATGGCAGAGGGAGAAGAAGTTCACCTGGGGTTTTATTTTCACTTCTGTGAGGGCCTGGGATGTGGGAATGTGGGCAAGGGGCTTTGCCTGCCTTGTTTTTTGTAATGCTTTTAAAGTGTTTTCTGGATGATTCAAAGCCAAGGTTGAAGGGCTGCTGGCCTCATCTCTGAGATACCACCATGATTTGGCAGTGGCCTACAAGCACATGTAGGCATCCCTCTGAATTAATCCCGTTTGTCAGATCTCCCCGTGCCCAAGCACTGATCCTGTGTGAACCACAATAGCAATGGCCCAGGGTGGCAATGATCTCGGTGCCTCAAGTGGCGCCTGTACTCTGCTGCTATGGGGCTGGGGCAGAGTGGAAAGGTCTCAGCTGGCCACAGCTCTGGTCCTGCCAACCCTGCTGCAGGTGGGATTCACTGCCCAGGGGTGCAGGCTGTAGGGTGCAGAGCTGGGGAGCCACTGCTAGACCCTGCAGCCACCCCAGCCTCAATCTCAATTCCTCGTGTAAACCCCAGACAGAAAAACACTAAAATGACAATAAGCCTCTTTTTTTTGTTTGTTTGTTTGCTTTGCTTTGTGTTTGGTGGTGTTCGGTGTTTTGGGTTTGTTTGGGGTTTTTTTGCTTGATTTTGTTTTGTTTTGGTTTTTTGTTTGTTTGATTTTGTTCCCAGGCTGCCTGTAAACAGCATTCTGAGGAGGGGGAAATCCAAACCCATCCTTGCTGCCTTACTAAAGCAACAACAAAGTAAAAAGAGAAAAGGAAAAAAAAAATCAAAGGAGCAGGAGGATTTGGGGTCCAGTTTTATTTCTCCTAGTGGATTTTCACAAGGGCTGAAGCTGAGTTACTTCTATTTTGGCATGGAGATGGAGCAACTGGATCAGGCCCTTTGTTTCATTCCTTAGGTTTATATCCCAACCCCTTTGCAGGCTTCTGACCACCCATCCATAAAATCAGCACTGGGAACAAGTGGAAATTTGCTCCCCTCTCCCCTGAAACCCGTTGCTGCAAGAAGCCAGTGAAATCCCATGCCAGCAGGCTCAGGCTGTTCCCCACTGCCTCATGCCCCCTACCCTTCTTGGTGCTCATGGGCAAGAGCCCCTGCCCAGGAGTGCCAGATGGCCACCACCTGAAGTCCTGGTGGCCAAGACAGCTCTGCTTGCCCCCTCCTCAAAGCTGGATTTTCTTTCTAACGGGCATTTCATGCTTGCTTTGTGCTGCTGAAATGCCTCAATGCCAAGTCTTGGGCTCAGCCAAGCGGGGGTGCAGATACTCGTGGAGCAGCACAGGGCTGCGTAAGCCCCTGCCATTGCCAGGGGAAATATCCCTCAGCCTCAGCAGCCTTTTCCTTGCCTTCATTTCTAGCATTTTTTGCAGGGTGTTTTCAAAGGTCCCATTCTGCTGCTTTCAGTCCTGGGTGCTGCCAGCACTGCCAAGCCACATCCCTCACTGGAAAGAGGGAGAGAAAGGGAAATAACCAGCCCATGTTCAGATGGCTTTGTTGCTGCTTTTCAAGTAACTTTTAAGGAGAATATTCTGGTTTTGACCAGAATTTATTTACTTTATTCCTGCATATGGCTCTTGGCCTGGGTCCTAAACAGGCAGAGGTCTGGCCCTGCTCAATTCAAAGCCAAAACATGCAATGAAAGATTTTTTTTTCCCCCTTTTATTATTTATAAAGCAAGTTTTTAACTGGTGAAATTGTTGCTGACAAGGGGGGGGTTTTAATTTTAAAAATTGCTAGCAGATTTCAGTTGATTATTCTGCAAGAATTTCAAGGGGGGGTAGAAATTTTGCTGTGGCTTCTCTCTTTCCTTCTTCCTTTTCTTTCTTTCTTTCTTTCTTTCTTTCTTTCTTTCTTTCTTTCTTTCTTTCTTTCTTTCTTTCTTTCTTTCTTTCTTTCTTTCTTTCTTCCTTTCTTTCTTCCTTTCTTTCTTTCTTTCTTTCTTTCTTTCTTTCTTTCTTTCTTTCTTTCTTTCTTTCTTTCTTTCTTTCTTTCTTTCTTTCTTTCTTTCTTTCTTTCTTTCTTTCTTTCTTTCTTTCTTTCTTTCTTTCTTTCTTTCTTTCTTTCTTTCTTTCTTTCTTTCTTTCTTTCTTTCTTTCTTTCTTTCTTCCTTTCTTTCTTTCCTTTCTTTCTTTCTTTCTTTCTTTCTTTCTTTCTTTCTTTCTTTCTTTCTTTCTTTCTTTCTTTCTTTCTTTCTTTCTTTCTTTCTTTCTTTCTTTCTTTCTTTCTTTCTTTCTTTCTTTCTTTCTTTCTTTCTTTCTTTCTTTCTTTCTTTCTTCCTTTCCTTCCTTCCTTCCTTCCTTTCCTTCCTTCCTTCCTTCCTTCCTTCCTTCCTTCCTTCCTTCCTTCCTTCCTTCCTTCCTTCCTTCCTTCCTTCCTTCCTTCCTTCCTTCCTTCCTTCCTTCCTTCCTTCCTTCCTTCCTTCCTTCCTTCCTTCCTTCTTCTTCCTTCCTTCCTTCCTTCCTTCCTTTTCTTTCTTCCTCTCTTTCTTCCTCTCTTTCTTCCTTTCTTTCTTTCTTTTTTTCTTTCTCCTTGGCTACAGGTTAGATGTAAAAAAAAAAAAAAAAAAAAAAAATTTAAATATCCAGATTTCCTCCTCTGTATTTTTTTCCATCAGCTCAAACTCACCTCTTCCTCTTGGATTTGTTGGAAAACAGCCCCCAAAAATCTGTGGCTTGGTGAGATACCTCCTGTGCAACCCTTCGCAACCCTTTCCCCTGCTTCCACGCCGCTCTGCACTGGGAAGCTCCACCTCACTGGGGCCAGTCTCCCTGAATTGCCCCTAAAATTTGTTTCCTTACATCAAAAGAAAGAATTTTTCCTGCCTTTTCCTTGTGTGTGCCAGGTTTGCTGCTGCCAAACAGCTTGAAGTCCAGCCATGGGGCTGCTGCCCAACCCAACCCAGGGGCTGAGGCAGGCAAAGCTCTGTCGGAGTTTTCGCAGGGGTGTGGATGGAGGTGCTGGGAACTCTGCAAATGCCAAATTTCACTCATTAGGGGGAAAAACAAAACAAAACAACAAACAAACAAACAAAAAAAACCCCCAAACACAAACCCAAAACCAACCAACAACCAAACTCCAAAAAAAAAAAAAAACAAACCAACCCCCGACAACCAAACCCCAACCAGGAAATGTTTCCTCACCTGATTGTTAATTAATTTATTTTTTCCACAAAAGGAGATAAATAAAGTGCAGCCACTCTCCCAGGCCTGATTTGTCATGTTGGTGCTGGGGGCATTTAGGGAAATTTCTGGAGTGAGGAGTTGGGAGCTATGCAGCCCTGTTTCTTTGTTCAGAGTGAGTGCATCCAGATTTACATTTGTAACCCTCCCTGCAGATGAGCCTGGCAGACAAGGGGCTGCTGCCATCATCCCTGCACCCCCTGGCAGAGCTTCCAAACCGCCACAGGCACCCCTTGGCCCCAGCAGCAGTGGAAGGCTCAGCTTTGGGAACGGGAGCAGCTGGGTGCCGTGACCCTAATGGCTTCCTCGCTGTGGTTCTGCAACAGCACCACACGGGCGGCTGCTGCTGCGCTGCACCCAGCAGGACCCCCCCAAACACCCTGGTGGAAACAGGAACAACGCTCAAAGGGAGGGTGAGGGCAGACAAAAATCACCCCAAACACGCCTTTTCTTGGGGGGAGGGGGGAGCGCAGAGAAGCAGAGAAGCCTCGGGCTGGCGTTGGGCTGCAGAAAGTGAAAGTGGCTGGCAGTGCGTGACATAAGTGTTGGAGCTCCATGTCCTGGTACACAGCTGGCATCCCTGTCCACTGGGTTTCACTCCCTGGGAGCTGCCAAGGCCCGGGGAGGAAAGAAGTGCCCTTTGGTGGCATTTCGGAGCCCGAGGCAGGGAATCATGGGGGAATTTTAATCAGTTGCCAAAGCAAACAGAAGTGTGGGGAGGTAGTGAGCTACCTGCTCCTGCCTTCTGCTCTAGCACTTCCACCTTGCCGCCTGCCACAGCAGTGAGGCTGTGTCCAGTCCTGAGCCCCTGTTCTCTCTGTGCAGGTGGTGCTGGGGATCGGGGCTGCAAGCAACACCAGCGGCCAAATTGCAGCAGCTAATGAAAATCACATTCACCCAGCTCTGATCCCAGGGACAGGTGTGGGGGTCCGCTGTGCTGGCACAGCCCTTCTGCCCACGATTCTACAGCAGGGACCCAGAGCAGGCCCTGGCACCTCTGGCAGCCCTTTGGGTGAGGCGTTTGCCGCAGTAGGAAATGGTTTCTCCGAAGCTTTTTGTTTGCTAGAGGAGAAAACGGGGCTGGAATTTGCAAGAAGAGAGTTTGTGGAGAGCAGGGCAGAGAATTGTATTAGTTTTCCAGAAGGCGACGTAAACCGGAGGCACACAAAAGTCAAAGCAGGCAGAGTCCCTGCTCCGGGAAAAGTTTAGCAACTCACAGGATCAGTTGCCAGCCTTCATCTATAGCTAAACCAATTACTGCAGACAAATTGGCTGAGTATTTGCCTCACAAAGCTCTCCGGCCGCACAAAGGGTTTGCTTCCCCCTTCCTTTGCCACGGTTTTACGAGAGAGGAAAATTACTTGGATGCTGAGAGTACTGTAAGTAATAAGGGCTTTGAAAATAGGCTCCTAATTAAAAATGATACCACTGCTCGTTTGTTTTTAAGCACACATTAAACTACTTCTTTTTTTTTTTTTTTTTGGGTCTTTCTTCCCTGCTGCATTCAAATGTTGGGGTTGCTGGCTTGGGTTGGGTTTTTTTTTTCTTCCCTTGGTGCAAACTGGGTTGGTTTTTTTTTGTGACATGATTCTGGTTTGATTAGACTCTCTCCCCCTCCCCCTTCCCCCCCCCCCCTTCCAGGGTCTGCTTCAAATTAGCAAAAGCCAAATCCAAGAAGCTGGAAAGGGATGTTATAGAATTTTCCGTGTCCTTATTTTTTATATATTTTTATTTTTTTTTTTAATTAGTGGGGACTGGGCAGCTTGGCTGAGCAGGGAGGAAAAAATGGCTTTTGTGGTTGCAGTAGTTGTGAGCTGCTGGCGCTGGGGCCGTGCTCGCCAGGCGCAGGGGGTGACGGAACCCGCGCTTGCCAGCCCTGGGGCTCTGTGAGGGGTGTGTTGCCCAAACTGTTGGGCACGGGGCATCGAGTGGTGCTGGCAGAGGGGAGATCACTGCCCTGGCTTGCTGTGGTGCTATGCTGAGGTCATCCCCTCTGCAGAATCCCGGGGTGGTGAGCAGGGGACTGGGGTGGTGGCAGGGGACAACCAACAGCTTCAGCACAGTGTCCCAGTCTGAGGCCAGGTGGCATCCTAGGAGCCAGCCAGCACAGGAACATGGAGCAGGTGCTGAGGGATGTCATGCTGACAGTATCACAGTATCACTAAGGTTGGAAGAGACCTCGAAGATCATCGAGTCCAACATGTCACCACAGACCCCATGACTAGACCATGGCACCAAGTGCCACGTCCAATCCCCTCTTGACCACCTCCAGGGATGGTGACTCCACCACCTCCCCGGGCAGCACATTCCAATGGTGAACGACTCTCTCGGTGAAGAATTTTCTCCTCACCTCCAGCCTAAACTTCCCCTGGCACAGCTTGAGACTGACTGACTGCTACCTGCCCAAGGCTCTCCGAGGCATGTGGTGGCACCTGATGGACACATGGGTGATGACTGCCTGGGCTGGCTTCCATGGCAGTCCCTGCAGGCATGGAATCACCAGAGGAAGTGTCACCATGCTTCAGCAGCATCCCAGCAGGTGGTGGGTGCTGTTCGGCCACGTGGCATCAGAGAGTGGTGCTGGGGGCCAACCACCTCCCTGCAGGGTGGAGGAGGCAGGTGGTGGGGACTTCAGATAGACCTGGGAAGGGTGCATATGGACACAACAACATTCCACAGTCCTGGCCTGGCTTGGCTTGTAAACCCAACATTATTGCAGGAAGAAGGACTGGGGTGGCACGTTCAAAGGCTGCAGAAGGCAGCCGTGCCTCGGTTTCCCCAGCCGCATGGTGGCTGGCTCCATCCATTTTGTTGGTGGGGGATCTCGGGGAAAGGGCCTGGAGAGTTAACAGCAGTGATGCCTGCACATGCTCTGCCTGGCCTTGAAACGCAGCCAGATCCCAGCTCCAGCAACAACAGGCACCATTGTGCGGCAGCAGCCCCATGCAAGCACCCAGCTGCCGCCGCAGGCAGGGAGGCTGCAACTGGCGGGTGACAAGTGGACTTTGTATCTTCACTTCAGGCTGGTGGTTGTTGCTTCTTCTGCTGCTTCTTTTTTTTTTTTTTTTCCCAGAGGAAACATGGAAAACAGGGCAGTTGGCTCCCAGCATTTCTCCCAGGCCTCTTTGCAGTAAGGAAAAAAAACAAAATACTAACTTTTTTTTTCGATGCAATGGCTTGCCTGAGGTTTTTGCCATCGTTTTGTTGGGTTTGCTCCCCCTTTCCTATCCCATCTCCCCCATCCTCCCCACTTTTTTATACATTGGATCTCTTCCTGTAGTGGCCACAGATGCATTTCTTCAGAGGGGCCATGTTTACCCAAGTGGCACCATGTTTGTCACCAAGGCTGCCTTGCTCCGGTGTGTAAATATGTGGCGTACTCCATGTGACTGCAGCAAACATCCTCTTGCTGCCTGCCAGTGCTGGGGCAGTTTCTTCTCCCTCTCCAGCAGCTCCCAGCTCCCTCCTGCAGGAATGGGGACCAAGCCTCCTGTCTGCTGCTCCCCAAGCACTGCCTTGGGGTAGGGACCAAGCCTCCAGCTGTTTTGGGGTTAAGAAGGGATTCTTTGGTCCCCTCCCTGGGCTGCCTGCTGGGGTCAGAGGTGGAATCTGTCCCTGCTATCCCATTCCTGTGTAGCTGCAGAAGAATCACCACTTCCCCCTGTGTTCAACAAGTGGGGAAAATGAAGCATGGCTCTGTTGGTGGCTTTTAGCTGTTGATGGCAGCAGGAGTGGATCAGTCCTGCAGAGGAGGATTTTCCAGCTGGATCCTGAATCTTTTTAAACCAACATTTGTATGCCTTTTGGGATGAGTGCTGTTGCCACAGCAGAGACATGGGGTCTTGCACCCCACTCCCAGCTCGGTACATTGTCCATGGCGGGCTGCGTGGGCAAGCACCATTACAGGGACATCACTGAGGTCAAGCATCAGCAGGGCTGTGGGGAAGGTGCCTAGCCCTGACAAACTACAGCATGGAACCAAGACAAGACTCGCAACTGCTCACCAAAATGCCAGCGCTGGCACACCACACCTGCCTGGGCAGCTGGCTGTGTGCCCAGAGCAGATGGGGAGGGAGAAGGCAGTGTCATGGGTGGAGAAGTGGAGCCAAATCTCACCCCAGTGATCACATTTAACATTCAGTTTTATATTCCCCTTCCTATAGCCTGGCAGGACTTTGGTGCTTGCAGAGCCAACAGTTCTCACAGCCAGAGCCTACTCACCACGGGGCCATCCTGCATCTGTGTGTCCCCTCCATCCTGCCCTGGCTCTGAGGTCCAGACCTGACTGAGAAGCATGGAAGCCGAAAGAGCCTCCAGATACAAGGTGATTTGGAGAGATGGAGGTACCTTGAATTCAGGGTTTCTTTAGCCAAGGGTAGGCTTCTGCAGGTGCTTTGCTGTGGCCAGGCACCATGTGAAGCTGCATCCTGAAGTTCCAGCCCTCTGTGTGGGCTCATTTCCTCCTGTGCTTGCAGAAGAGCCCCCAGGGTACCGGACCTGTTACCTGCCCTTGGCTCTTGGCCCCTGGCTGCCACTGTGCGCAGGGCACAAATGCAGAGGGAAATCAAACCGAGTGCAAAACACAGAGCAGGGGCAGCAATTCCCCATCCCAACATCCTGTCAACATGAAGCTTACGAGGAGTCCTCAGGCTGTGCTGCTCCCACATCCAACAGGGTCCCAAACTGTTCCATAAATGTGGAGCTCAGGTCACATTTCCAAAGCCCTGGGGAGGACTCCACTAGCCCCAGCCTTTTGTGTGGAGCATTTCTGGCCATGGGGCTGGGTGTCTCCAGCCTGGTGCACCCCAGACCTGCCAACACACCAGTGCAGGGCCGTACTGGCTGCAGGCAGGTCTCACCCTGCTCCTGCCCCATCTTTCTACATAAGGTGGAAAGTGCCATGGAAGCACTGGCTCGGGGTTGCTGGGGAGGCCCAGGCTGCCTGCCCTGTGGCACCATAAGCCCAGCTACGGCTCTAAACTGGGAAGTCTGTCCTGAAACCAGTCTGACTAGAATAACTGGGAAGGCAACTGTGGTTTCTTTTCAGGAAAAAAAAGAGATCTCAAAAAGCTGAAACTGTTTTCATTTGGACAAAAAATGTTCCTAGACATTTTTCCACATTTTGCCAGCATGCAAGAGCATTTGCTTTTCATTTTTCAATAGAAACCCAGAGAAATGTAATTGGAACTTCTGTTTTCCCTGAGAAAAAAAAAAAAAAGAGAGAGAAAAAAAAGAGAAAATAAAGGGGGAAAAAAGGAAAAAAATGGAGGGGAAAAAAAGAGGAAAAAAAAAAAAAAAAAAAAAAGAAGAAAAAGGCCATTGCTGAAAATCCATTTTGGTAAAAGCAAAGCAACTTGTTGAAAGATAAGCCTTCCAGAACTGGGCCTGGCTTGCACTGACACAGTTCCCCCTGGGCTCTTTTCCTGCCTGAGCTGCACCAGTATGCAGCATGCCCCTAGGGCTCACTGCCTTGATGCCAGCAGTGGCTGGTGCACTGCACAGCCCCGGCGCCTTGCCCTCTGCTGGGAGCTGGGCACTGGCCTGACAGTGGGTGCAGGGGACAGTGAGGCATCCCTGATGCATCCCCACCAGTCCCCCATGGCCTGCCTGCATTTTGGAGAGGAGAGTGAAACAAACATGAGATGGCCTCAAACACTCTGTCCCATGGTGCTTTTTGGAATAGTGATAATTAAATTCAGACTTTTTTCCTTTCAAAATGCCCTGGAAAAATCCAATCACTTTGCAAATCAAAATAAGCATTTCCAATTAATCTCTAACTCGAACCACATGGCTTTTAGGGAGCATGGCTGCACTCTGCTGAGATGCTATTTTTACACTGGTGACAGCTCCGGTGATGGTGAGAGTGTGCTGCAGGCAGGCACAGCGCGGCCGAGGTGCTTGGGAGCTGCCAGAAGGCAGCTTGGGGGCACGTTGTCCCTGGCCCTGCAGGTGTGAAGGTGCTGCCTCATCATCAGTGTGTGGGCGGGTGACAGCTCTTACTGATGGCTTGCAGGGACGTGGTCTGAGGCTTCCCGAGTTCAGCTTGCCACCTCTGATAGGGCGGCAGTGACCCCCTGCTCCTCTCCACAGCCAATGAGTCCCAACACCAGCGACTCCCAAACACCTCCCCTGAGGCTTCACAAACTCATTGCAGGCAGCTGGACCTGCCCCATGCTGTCTGTCAGGCCAGACACTGGGGCTGTGCCAGGGACAGAGGTGCTCAGGGGTGGTGTGAGGGCAGCACCAGTGTCACAGGGCGAGGAAGAGAATATTAAACGCTCCCCCTGAAACAGCCTCCTGGGTTTACTGTAGATATTCTGCCAGCAGGTGAAAATCCCTGGCCCTGCTGGAGTGGCCAGCACTGCCTGGCACCGCTCCCAGTCGTGCCAGTGGGAGGAATTGGTGGCAAGAGACTTGAGGTGCCCTTGTAGCAGGTGAGGGCACCCAGCTAAGCAATGGAGCCAGCTCCCACCTCCTGGTCCTTGTTCCCCACCCTAGTGGCATTTCCAGGGCCCCTCCTTGGTCGTGCCAAGGCAGTATTGAGCAGTGCCAGCTGCCACCTGCCGAGCCCGGGGGGGTGTCTATTTTTAGCCCTGGCTGGGGATTTGGATGCTAAGCAGCCAGCACCTCGCAAGCTGATTTGAGTGCTAAGCTGCAAAGCTGGGGATGTGGCCAAGGCAGACCCAGATCTGGCTGTGGCCTCCAGCTGCCCCCGCAACTGCCAGAAGTGGTACCTGAGGCCTTTCTGAGAAGGTGGCTTTCCCCCACTTGCTGCCTGTGTCCCTCACGCCCACGAGGGACTGTGCAGGCAGGGGGCAGTGAGGGTGCTATCCCTCTCCAGGTCACAGGGGCTGGCACCAGGAGAAGCCACTCTTGGCAGTGTGAGCCGAGAGCCGGGCATCCCAGCCAAAGTCAATGCAGCCATCCTCGCTGCCAGGCTCCCTGCGCCCAGGAGCACCCGAGCGAGTGCCAAGGGCCTGTGTTAAGTGGGGTGCTGCTTTCCCTTCCCCCAATCCTCCTCTTGCTCACATGTGCTCCTGCACCAATTTCCCTCCTGGAATCTTTATGAAGCAGCCAGGAGACTGCAGCATTACCTTTCCCCAGGGGTTGGAACTGTGGCAGGGCTGAGGCTGGGTTTGGCACAATTTTGGGCTCTGAGACAGCACCTGGAGTTGGGGACATGGGAATGCTTGGGGCCTGGTTCACCCCACCTTGGAGGCTGGAGCACTGACATCATTGGTGGAGGAAGAAATGAAGGTGCTGAGCAACTTTGGGAGCTGCAGCAAAGGAGGGGCAGAACAGCCAGACACTGGAGCACCCTCAGCCCAAGGTGTTGTAAGCTTCCTGCTGAGCCCCCAACCAGCTCCTCCCAACCAGCAACCTGACTTCACTGCCTTCATTACCTCCTGCCTGTGTCCTGTCCTCCTATCTCAGCTATCTCCTATCCTCCATTTTGTTCTCACTGGAGTCCCTGATGGCCAAGCTGCCAAAGAGGGGAAGAGTCATCCCCCTGGGGGCACTGTACAGTTGCAGGCTGGGGGGGTGGTACATGAGACACATCAGGTGAGTGGCAGAAGGGACAACCTCCTCCGTCCATCACTCTGTCAGCCCCTGCCATCTACAGACTGGTGCCCACTGCTCACAAATGCCCTGAGGCTGCCCCACCACATCAGCTGGCTGCCAGCCCTGCAGGGCACCTGCTCCCTGCCTGCTCCTGCCTGCACACGCCTCTGGCAGGGTCCTTGCCCAAGCCCCAGTGTGCTGAGCACCTGCCTCATGCCTCACGCCAAAGAGACCAGCGTGACCCTTCTCCCTGCCCCAGCTTTGCTGACAATGCAGCAGGCACCAGCCCTGGCCCTACACAAAACGGTTTGATCTTGTATTCATGAGTGATTTATTGCCCATAGCTGGGCACCCAACAACCTACTCCTTTGGGGATGGGCGGTAAGGCAGCTCCTCTTCCCCTCCCCAGGAAGCCAGCAGCATCTCTGGCGGAGCCTGGGCTGGTGGGTGTTTGGCAGACGGAGGTGGAGGCAGCTTTTGGTGCTGTGCCTGTGCCAAGAAGGCGTGTCCCAAACGCTGGTGACGCTGTTGGTGCATGGCTGGACCCCTCGGGTGTCTATGGCTACAACGAAAACTGATGGCGGTCGGTAGCGGGGTCCCAGCCCTGACGTTGCCCTGGCTCTGGGGGAGAATGAGCATTTCCTGGGGCAGTCTGCAGCAGGGTTAAGGAGACGTTGCAGACAGGAGGGAGGCCATCGCACTCTGCTCCTGGCTCTGCCGTGCAGGCTTTCCAAGCTGCTCACCATTCATTTCCGAGCTTATTAAGAGCGGGGCTTTGTCAATAACGCACCATGTAAGGCACATTGTTGTCTCTTAGCAACCCTAACTGGTTTAACAAGAACTTTGGGATTTTTTTTTGGAATATGGAAGAAACACACCAGGAAATGGCTGCGCCAGCCGGGTTCATCTGGGAGCATCAGTTCTCCTGCCTGCGGAGCCGTCAGCGCAGCACAATGGCTTGGCCCCGGCTCCTCGGCGCCCGGCCCCAGAGCTGGGCAAGCTGGCCTTGCTCCCACTGGAAAACGGGATAATGGGAGGCAGTGAGAGGCTTCCGTGCTGGGGGAAATGCTGACGATGGGGAGGTCACCCGGCTGTGCGGGCCTGGCTAGGATGGGCTGGGCCCGTCTGGGTAGGGGGCGGGGAAGTGAGGAGGGTGGGGAGGGACCGTGGCCTTGGCATGTGGACAGCAGAAAGCCTTGGTCATGCCCCACTGCTCTTGGCTTGTAGCCCTCCTCATGTCCCCCAGTCCTCTACCCTGCATAGCAGCTGACTGGGGTGTCATGGTCAAGAGCAATGAGCAGGTGGTGGCAGAGTGGGTGAGACCTCAGATCCCCTACTCCTGCCTGAGAAGAATGAGGATGGATAGGAACAGGGCTCCCATCACATCTCTGCCCAGGCTATACTGGGGTAACTGGGTCCCAAGGACACCCTCCCCATGGTTCTGGAGCCAGTTAATGGCAAATGGCACCAGGGAGCACTAATTGAAGTGGGCAGGGCGGTGAGGGTATAAACACCACAGGAGGTGAATCTGCAACTACAGGCAGTCAGTTATTAATTCCAGTGAGATGTTTTGCCCCTTGATTTCCTGTAATCCTGCCTTTATGTAATAGCAGGGGAAGGGCAGGCAATGGTGTGGGGAGCAGGGAGCTGGCGTGTGGAGTGGGCTGGGTCCAGCATCCACACCCCCATGTCAGCTCCAAGGGTGTCAGGGCGAGAACCTGCTCACTCAGCATGCTGCTGCCATGCTAGGGTAACATGGGGACCCCTAGCATGTCCCATGCCTTACCCATGGGAACTGCTGCCTCTCCATTCCTATCCTGGGCCCTGGAGGGCTGTGGTCTGCTTGGGGACATTACTGGGGTCTTGCATCCTCATATCACCTCCTGGGTGGGGGGATAGGAATTGGCAGAGCTGACTTCCCCACTGTGTGCTACTGACATGCAAACCTGGCTGTGTTTGTGCATGGATGCACTTGCACATATGGATTTAAGAGCACATGTTTCCATGTGGGCATGTGCACATGCCTGTGTGTCTGTTCCCATGTGTGCACACGAGTGTGCATGCATGCACACTTGCGTGTGTTTGCACACACGTGCAATGCTGTGTCCCCCAGCACATGACATAGGACACCACCATGCGCATACTCAGGAGCATAGATGCACATGCAGCCCTGTGGCAGGGGGCCTTGCTCAGTGCTGGGGTCGACAGCAGCCCTTTGTGCTGGCTGGTGGCAGCTGGGACTATGGTAAGCTGAGAGAGTGCTGGGTGATGAACCACTCCCCTGCCTTCAATTGGCTGAGCGGTAAATAAATAAAAGGGAATTAAATAAATAGAGGCGAGTTGGTTTATATAATCATTGGTACAGTTTGTCCTGAACTTCTGCACGGATTAGAGAGCTGGCACTGGCTGTGGGTCATTAGCAGCTGGGCTGAGCCCCCCACGGTGTGGCCACCCTGGCCCCCTGGTCAGCGGCTCCGTCTTACCTCTTATTTACCTACCTGGGTACTTTTTAACAAGCAACCTTGGGGAGGGCTGTGCACGCATGTGCACTTGTGTTTGGGTGCCCTCATGGATGCATGTGCATGGCTGTGTGCATGCCTATGCACGAGGGAGTGTGTGCATGGGAGGGCACCCAGGTGGTCGAGGGCGCCTGCCTGAGCGTGTCAGTGTGCGTGAAGGCAGCTGTGTCCATGCGTGCATGGGTGTGCATGCGTGTATATATGTGCATGTCTGCGGGCATGCACGTGCCTCTGCATGTGCATACGTGCTTGTGGGTGTGCAAACATGGATGTGGGCATGGGCATGTGCATGTGAATGCCTACAGGGGTGTGCATACATGTGCATTTGCCTGTGTTCAAGTGGGTGGGAGCCGGACAGCACATGCGTGCACCTCTGTGTATGCAGTACCTGCGGGCACACGCGTGTCCCTGCGTGCGCCTCTGCACAGCCATCGCTGTGTGTCAGGGTGGGAGGGGCCACTCCTCCAGCGCCGTGGCACCCAAGGGAGGTGACACCCTGGATGTGCCAGCACGCACTGGATGGTGGCAGACCAGGGTCCTCATGTTCCCTCATACCCCGCCCTCGCCATTCGGGGGTTCTCCGCACTCCTCGGCTCCATCGCCGCCCCTCAGCCCTGTCCAGGGGGAGCCACGGCAGCGTGTGCCGGGCTAGACCCAGCCTGTCCCCGCCGCGACCCTCGGCTCCAGAAGCCGCAGGGTAGGTCCGCCGCCCCCCGGAGAGGTCCCTACGCGCTCGGCTGCTGCCATCTAGCGCCTGCCACGGCCAGCTCAGCCTGGCCCGCAGGGACCGCAGGGAGCCCGGCGCCCGCGGCAGGGCCCCGGCCCTGAGACAGCCACCTGCGAACCGGAGTGAGCTCGGGCACCTTGGTTCTCGGTGGAGCGCTGGGGGGGCTGGGGTCCCCTCGCTCTGGGCTCCTCGGGGGTGGAGAGGCCCGGAGCAGCCCTGTCCAGCATAATTTTAGGGTTGAATTAATCATCTAGCAGGCCTTTCCCAACCAAAATAATTCCGTTATTCTGTTCTGGGAATTGAAGGGGGAAAAAGACTTTTATTGTACAAACCCCATGGAACCAAGCCTCCAGGGAAGGGTATTACGTTGGATTTACAGATTACATTGGCTGGAAGGGACCCTCAAAGGTCAACCTGTCCAACCTCCCCCTTGCAATCACCACTGACATCTTCAACTATATCAGGTTGCCCAGGGCCACATCAAGTCTGATCTTGAATGTTTCCAGGGATGGGGCCTCAACCACATCCCTGGGCGACCTGTTCCAGTATTTTATCCAGTATTTTGGATGCTGACATGCTGTCTGGACACTCCTTTACCTCCTCTCCTCAGGCTACCTTTCTACCTGGGCGCAGGCTGTGGGAGTGCAGGATCCTGGCTTACCCACCAGTGACTGTGGGACAGACCCCACCAGTGGGGCTGACACACTGCCAGGGACTGGCGCCCTGGGCAGCGCTGGGCATTTCATTGCCATGTCGCAGTGAAGGACTGGCCTGCGAACCACCACTGCAGCAGTCCCCAGTTGAGCCTTTTTATGCATGATGCTGGTGGGCAAGTTTCTCTGCAGGCAGCCAAGCCTCCCTGAGATGGATGTGCTCACTCCGTGCTCCACGCCTGCTGAACCAGGGACTTGTGCTCTGGCAGTGATGGAGCAGCCTGCCTCATGCTGCTGGGGCTCGGCACTGGATGGGCTGTGCTGAGGCTCACCAAAGCCTTGAAACTCTTTTGTGCAGATGCTGGTTCCGGCCCTGCAAAGAGGTGTGTGGGGGTGATCAATGGACTGTCAGCAGAGATTTGGGCCCCTCAGTGCTGTGCTCAGGGTATCTTGGCAGGAGATGCCACAGAAGCATTTTTAGCTGCGTAATCCATAGCTACCTCAAACCTGATTAATTTTATTCTCCATTGGTTAATCCATCAGGCACCAGTCAGTGGCTGATGGATGCACTCTGGGAGGTGGGCATGCTGGGAGGGGCTGATGTGAAGCCAGAGTGCCAGCTGCATCCCTCTGTGTCAGCTCCAAGCTTTGCTCCTGTTTTATGTGGAGTAACACAGAATGTGACAAGCTGGGATACAGCGTGGCAGGGACACAACCCACCTGCCTTAGGGAACTCACAACTGGCTGGTGGCACCCAGCTGGGCAGCGTGAGTACAGTGGTGGGAGTGTGTGTGTGTGTGTGCACTCGAGGCTGTCAGTTGTCCATGTCACCATCAATTTGCATGGATTTCCTAGCTATCCTCCCAGTAATTAGCGGTTTACTTAGGGTTTTGGGGTGATGGGTTGATCATTTTTGCCTGTGTTGAACCTCTGATTATGGCTTCATTATCCTCAGCTGCAGCTGAATCCTTCCTGGGGCTGCCCACTGGGACAAACTCCAGTCCTTGCTGGGTGCCCTCTCTTTCCCCTTGCCCTGTCTGCCCTCTTGCCTGCTGGTTTTCCAACCCTGCCCAATCACTCAGTCAACATGCTGACAGAGCACCGCTCCTCCAGAGCTCCTCTCCATGGCTCTGTCAGGAGATGCCCAGCTGCTCAGGGCGTCTCTGGAGCCTGGTGACCCATTGGTGATGCTGGTAGCAGGCGGGTGAGGCCTAGGGTTTTGGTGGGAGGATGTGAGTACTGGGGAGACTTTGAAAGCCAAGGAGTCACAGGAGAAGCTGATTCTGGCCGAGCTGGGGATTTGATGACATTTGGGGATATTTAGACAAGAAGCTTCTGGGAATAAGAGCATCCTGCTGGCTGGGATCTGCAGCACCAGGCACTGCCTGCACCGGGGGCTTGGCCTCCACTGTGGACACAGCACTTTGTGATTTGTGGATGGAGGAAATGGCTGTGTGGGGAGGGAAACAGCATGAGAGACAGACTGTAGGAACTGAGGCCCTGGAAATAATTAATTTCAAGGCCTGGAGATTGCTTTCTGTGGTTTTGGTTGTTTTGGTTATTTGATTTTTTTAAAAAATTATTTTATTATACTATTCTTTCTTTGCTCTTGTTTTTAATCAAAAGCCAGGCTTTTTTTTGAGAAGGGACTCAGGAGCTTTTCATGAACATTTCCCCATCTGATGAGATTTGTTTTCATACGAATGAAGGCTTTGGGCAGAAAAGAAACCCAAAGGTGAGCAATGGGAGCAACTCAGTGTTGGGTACCAGGGCTGGAAGGAAGATGCTTTGGGGCAAGGGTGCTGGAAAGTCTCACTGGGCTGCAGGCCCCTCATGAAGATGGACTGCACTGAAAGAGGTAGATCTTCCCGTTTTAGAATTGCTGTTTGTCTTGAAAAGGATGGTTTGAAAGCAGAGTGTGTCTGCATGCACGTGCTGATGTGTGTGTGCACGCCTGTGCATGGATGCAAATCTGGGTGCGCACAAGCGTGCATGGTGTGGCGTGTGCATGTTAACACACACAGCAGATGTGTGAGTGGAAGAGACTTGTCCTGCTTGAAGCAGAGCTCTCCTGCCCTGGGGCTGCAGTGCTGGGAGAAGCAAGGAGGAGATGCCACAAGACAGCACCCAAAAATACACTGGGGGATGGAGCAGCCTTTGTGGAGTTGGGAAGAGCCCTCACAGAATCTAAGGACGCTGTGGCCCTGACAGGGTGATGGTCATGAGGTGGGCACTATGGAAATGGGATGCTGCCAGGGCTAAGGTGGTACCATGCAGCCAGCCCAGTTTAGCAGAGCTAGTCCATACTCATGGGCATCACCCCAACTTTATGGGAATGTGGAATTACTTTCCATGTGCCAGAAGAGGGGTGAGCCCCTCCTCAGGTAGGCAAAAGGAAGTAACTGCAGTGTTGGTTGCCATGCCAGGCATTAGTTCCTGCCTTGGCATGGGCCATCTCTGCTTTCCCTGGGTCAGAGCTGCTGGGAAGAGAAGCACCAGATGACCTGGAAACAATCCCCACAGTCATTACAGGAGGTGGTAGAAAGCAGACCTGTGGAAAAGGACTTGGAGGTGCTGATGGATGAGAGATCATTCAAAGGATCAGGGGACTAGAACAGCTCTGCTACGAGGACAGGCTGAGGGAGCTGGGGGTGTTCAGCCTGCAGAAGGCATTGGGGGGACCTAATAGCAACCTTCCCGTAGGTGAAGGGAACTACAAGAAGGCTGCAGAGGGACTGTTCCCAAAGGCCTGCAGTGACAGGATGAGGGGCAATGGCTTCAAACTAGAGCAGAGCAGATTTAGACTGGATGTTAGACTCTGGGCAACATGATCTAGTGGAGGATGTCCCTGCTGACTGCAGAGGGGTTGGACTGGATGACCTTTGGAGGTCCCTTCCAACCCAGACCATTCTGGGATTCTATGAAGGGAGTGTGACTGAGCCAGCTTCTCTGTCTGGAGGGCCCTTGGGCAGGAATGCTTCAGCATTCCCACATTGCCCAGGATGACTGGCTTCTCTGCATGGATCTGGTGGTATGAAACTCAGTGCTCTGTTTCAGTTTCCCAAGCAGGCAGGGCTCTGCCTACCTCTGCAGCACCCTACATCACCTCCCTGGGCATGCCCCCCACTGCTGCCTGCTCATAGCATGGCTGGGTGTGCTTGGGCTCCATGCACAGCCTAGGGTGGGTGTGCACACCTGTGTGCTGGCTCACTTCAGGGCTATGGGCCCATGAACCACTTCTGCTGCCCTGCTGGGACTATGATCAGTGATCAGAGGCACTATACAACACCAGAGCAGGGCACCCAGGGCCCTGCACATTCTCCCTCACTGTCCTGTTCCTCAGCTTCCCTTGTCATCTCTTTGTCCCCTGGTGTCCTTGACCCCACCTTCTGCTAGTCCCTGCCAGATGTGATGATCCCGTGGGAGTAACATGATGCCACCCTTGCTTACACTGCAGAGTTACTGGCAGCAGTAGGGTGGAAGAGTGAATCCATCACCGGGCTCCACAGCAAGAAGGGAGGCACCCAGGGACAGGCAGACAGAGACAGCTGCAGAATAGCTGGGGAGGGACTGTTTAGAAGAGCTTATAGTGATATAGAATGAGGGGTAATGGTTTGAAACTAGAAAAGGATAGATCAGGAGGAAGTTCTGCACAATGAAGGTAGTGAAATACTGGAACAGGTTGCCCAGAGATGTGGAGGCCCCATTGCTGGAGACATTCAAGGTCAAACATGGTGGGGTCCTGAGTAACCTGATCTAGCTGGAGGTGTCCCTGCTCATTGCAGGGGGTTGGACAAGAAGACCTTTGCGGGTCCCTTCCAACTCGATACATTCTGTGGTGAAACCCTGATTGAGTGTGGCAGAGGCACCCACAAAGCAGACAGCAACAGTGACCCAAAAATGTGGATTTATTGTAACCAAAATTATTCAGCACTCTTCCCAACACAGTCAAGTGACAGGGTGGGATGTCAGTTGGGAATACACTGTGACACAATCAGCTGAGCTCCAGCCCTAGGCTTTAAAGAATATTCTTTCTAGGAGCATGAACCAAAATGTACTCATTCTCACTCCTAAGGTGGAACCTCCCACCGAAGGGTACCCAAAATACACACTCACCAAAGGGAGGCTGAGGACTCAATCTACAAAAATATCTTTAGATCCCATTGCAAGGGGAGAGGATCTTACTGCCAAGCTGCTTCCTGCGTGGAAACCCAACTCCAAATGTCTCTGTAGTGGGACTCCATTGTTCCTCTCAGTTGAGGGTGCACTCTGGTCAGTTCTAATTAGCTGGAGGGCCAAGCTCACAGAACCACACCAAAGCAAGGTAAGAGCCTGGGCCTGGAAGCACCAGGTAATGTCCAAAAGGCACGAAGCTGATCTTAATTGGCTCCTAGTAAGCCTCCAACAAGCCTTAGTCCTCTGTCAGGTGTCTGCCAGGCTTTGGTGTCTGTCAGGGCAGTTGTACCTGCCACGCTGAACTCGTGCTCCCAGACGGTGGAGCTGGGGCCTCTGCTTTAACTCCCATGTAGGACCCCTCCTATATCCTTTCCTGGGCCTCTCCAGTCCCTGAGATGTGATCTGAGCATCAATTTGGAATGTGACACTGAAGGTGGAGAGAGGGGAGGGGACCCTCCTGGGAAGGGACGACAACAATTTATGCCCACCTGCTTCACCCCATTCCTGAACAGACACAGCACGGCACATCGCTGCCTCCTGCCCCAGGGGCTGTGAGCCTGCCCAGGGGTAGGGTAAACGCTGCTCCCCGAAATCACCTCTCCTTTGGGGCTGCGCAGGCAGGACGGAGTGCCCCAGAGCTACACAATCCAGATGCCCCCAGCTTCCAGGGCCAAGGAGAGCACGACAGACCCCAGGGCTGTCCAAGGCAGGCCCCTGGCGCAGGGTGGGCTGGGCAGGTTCTCCCCTCTCGGAGCGATGTGGGTAGGACGGCGCCTCCCCGCCCCCCCGCCCGGGTAATGCGGATGTGGCACGTCCTCGCCGTGCACAGGGGCAGCACAGCCTCCCCGCTGCCGCACACTCCGAGGCTGGCCTCGCCCAGCCCATCGGGGCTGCCCGCCCCTCGGCGCGGCGCGGGGCGGTGCCCGGCGGCCCTGTTACGCGGCGGCGGGGGCGGGGGCGGGGTGGGGTGACGTCAGGAGCTGTCCCCGGTGCTGGAACAAGATGGCCGCCCGCTAGCCACAGGGGCGGCGGCGGGAGCGGCGCCGAGCCCCCTCCGCGCCCCCTCCGCGCCCCCCGCGCCAGCGCCGCCACTGGGACCATGTCGCTGCTCTGTGTCGGAGGTACCGGGGCAGAGGGGAGCATGTCGCGGGGAGGGGGCGGCGGGCCGCCCCCAGGAGCCCCGTTGGCTGCCACGGGCGGGTCCCCCTGCCCCGGTACCGACAGAGCTCCCTTCGGGGAGCAGCGGGATGCTGGGGTCCGCCGCAGGCTGGGAGGAGGGTGTGGGAACGGCTTCATTCACAAAAAGACGGCGCCCGGATTTATGAATGAACCGGCGGGGGCGCGCGCGGCGCCGGGCCCTGGAGCGGGGGTGGGGAAGCGAGGGGGTGCGTGGGCACTGCCCGCCCACCCAGGGTCACCTCCGCCGTGGGCAGCGCCAGTGAAGGAGGTCCCCTTGCAGCTCCCATCCCAGCCTCCCTCGTCTGACCCTCTCCACCTCCAGGCCCCTTGAAGCCTCCTTCTTTCCCCTCTCCCCCTCCCCCATCTTTCCCCACGTACCCCTCAAACGCAGACCTGCAAAGACCCCCACCCGTTCACCCTCTCATCTCTCCCCAAATACCCCCGCAAGCACCCTTACAGACCCCTGCCCCACACGTCTATCCTTAAGCAGCCCCACCATGCAGACACAAACCCCTGTGTTCCCAAACGTCCCCACCCTAAGCACGCCCCAGATGCCCCCCAATGCCCCACGTCTATCTCCAAGTCCCTCAATTTCCACGCCCCAAACCCCCTCATTCCAAAGACCCTCCCTGCTCCCAGACATCAGCTCTCTCCAAGCACCTCCACATTCCCATCCTGCCAAACCAACCCCATACATCTCCAAATCCCCCTATCTTCCTCCCTCCCCTGTCCCCCCAACTCCTGTACACTTCCCCAGATTACACGCACTCACACACACACCCGTGGCCCTGCACATACAGTCCCACCTCGGGCATGATGATGCTGGGGGAGTTGTAGGCAGCTATGGGGATCAGGGCAGGAGCGTGGTGGGGTGGTGGGGTCCCACTTAGGGGTGCTGGTCATCCCATATTGGGAGGACTGGGCATGTGGGGGATCCTTGCACTCCGGCATGTTGAGCCCTGCCCAGCTCGGTGCACAGCTGGATCCTGCAGTCACTCTGGATTGTGTACTCCAATGAGGGAGTGAGAAGCCTGGGGGGTCCCTTTCCAGGTCCTGTGGCACCATGAGGGGGAGGTACTGGTGAGTCTCAGGGTGGCAGAATGGAGGTGGCAGAGTGGCATTTGGGAACACGATGAACAGTGTCCGCTCCCCAGGGGAAATCAGGAGGACAATGGGAGCTTTCCCTCTCCCACTGCATCCTTGTCCCTTAGGTGCTATCACAGCCACCTCTCCCACGGCAGTGCAGTGAGCAGCTCCCTGGAAGGCCAGGAGCTGTGCTAGAGCTGGCATGCCCTGTGCAGCAGCCATTCCCAGGTTGGGGTCTGCCCCTCTGGCAGGGGAGGTCGGCATCTTTGCTCCCGTGACACCTCCGGTGAAGCCGAGGGTGGAGGGGACCAGCTCCCTGCGGGTGGATGGTGAGAAACAGCTCCCGTCAGGTTCAGGCTTTCCCCACCTCCCAGCTGCTGCTCGCTGGAATCTGCTGTTTCTGTCATCCTATTTTTAGGGTCCCAGGGGTGGAGGTGCCACCCCACATCCTCCCCCAGTCTTCTCTTATCTCTCTTAAGGGGCTGAGGCTGTGCACAACCCCTGAGAGCTTCATGCTGAGGGGATGCACCTCAGTGAGGGGCACTGAAATGGCCCTGGGGTGAGTGAGGACAGGGATGCATGTCTGGGAGGAGGGTGTCTGAAGTGGTGAGGCAGACAGATGGACAGGTGGGTGGAGGGACATCTGGAGGAACAAGTGGATAGACGAATGGTCAGATGGATGGTGGGGTGGGGAGATGTGAGCAGGCAGACAGAGGAGTGGGTGGGTAAGAGGATGTGTGGGTAAGTGGATGGGTGGGTGGGTGGATGGATGTATGGTGGAGGGAGGGTGTGGATGGAGGGATAGGTGAGTGAATGGATGGTCAAAGGATGGATGGACAGAGACATGGTGTATGGACAGACAGGTGGATGGACGGGTGAATGGATGGATGGAGAGATAGGTATATGGATGTGCAGACAGAGGGACAGACAGGCAGACAGACCTATTGTGGGATGCCAACAGCCCAGCCTGGTTTTCACACTGTTGCCATTCTGACCCCTGCCAGCTGCCTCCTGTGCGGTTTCCCCAATGGGCCAACATGACCCCCAGGAGGAGGCTGATCACCACCCAGCCCTGGAAGATGCCTCAGTTCTTTCAACCATCCACTCCCATGGGGTCCTGCTGTCCCCAGCTCCTTGTCCAAAGGATCACAGAGAACTTAACCCAAGGGTGGCACCCCAGGACCCATCATCCCTGTGCCATCTTTGAGGACCTGTTGTTGGATGGGAGGGTGGCACAGCCCACTCTGGGCCATTGGCTGCAGATGGTGGCAGCAGGACTTCTCCTCAACAGTATCTGACAGCCAGAAGAGCCACGTGTTCCCTGGGTGATTGTTTGTTCCTGGCAGCTTGTGTATTTTTTGAGCTTTCCTTTCCCTGCTCTCCTGTCTCAGAGGCAGAAGCTGGTGGAGAGCAGTCAGCACTGATGGCTGCACCTAGGTCTGAGGCAAGGGCAGGCTCCCATGCTGAGGGTCCCTCTGCAGCTCTCAGCACACACCACAGGCAGGTCCTGGTACCAAATAATGTATTAGAGCAGAATAATAAAAAGCCCAATATGTTCTAGACTATAAAATAGAAATCAATGTTATATCATATTATATTATATTATATTATATTGCACAGTGATGCCAGCTGTCCTCACCCAATTGCCTGAGTTCCTAGATCTGCCACACTAGGGGATCTTCAGGATCCCAGAGCCTTGTACATGGCCTTGAATCAGCCCCCCCATCCCTGACTGAAGCCCCAGTACTCAGAGTCCTGTGATTCCCTCGGAGCATGGCTGCCAGTTATGGGGCTGGTGATCTTCCTTTGGGCAATGAGTCACCCTGCCTGTGGCCTTCTTGGCACAGGACAGGTGGCCAAGCCAAAGGATCCACAGTTATCTTCTGAAGGGTGTGCTGTGGCTGAGCCAGTGATTTCCCTCTGCCTTACATCCCCCTAGAGGCACCCTGAGGCCAGGCAGGGGCTGCTCGTGATGCCTCCTCTGAACCTTGCCAGGCACGTGGAGTTGGTAGCATCCCCATGGCCCCTCCAGTGCTGGCAGTGGGTGATAAGTGGCTGACAAGTAGCATTTCTCTGAAATCAAATTACCTCTGGTATCACCAGGGCTATTTTCATCCCTCCTCAGTCACGTTGGTCCTTCCTCTGCTGGCACCCGCGTCATTTAACTGTTCTCTGGATGCTGTGTCATTCCTTCCCTGCCTGCTCCCCTCCTGGGAGCCCTGAGGACACTGCTTGCCTCTGCCACCTCTTGGCTTTGGCAGTGCTGGTGCCTGGCTCTTCCCAGCTGCCTGTTTGCCTTCCCATTGTGGACAAAACTTGGGTACCAACCCGCCCTGCACTCCCACTTGCAGCACTGCTGTAAAGCTGAGGTGTCATCAGAGCACGGCTCCTCCAAGCTCCTCTCTATGGCTTTCTGGAGCCTGGTGACCCATTGGTGCTACAGGTTGGACTTGATGATCTTTGAGGTCTTTTCCAACCTTATTGATTCTATGATTCCATGATTCTATGACTCTATGATTCTATGATACTGGTAGCAGGCATGTGAGACCCAGGGTTTTGCTGGGAGGATGTGAGTATTGAGGGAGCTTTGAAGGCCTAGGAGTCACAGGAGAAGTTGATTTTGTGCCAAGCTGGGGATTTGATGACATTTGGGGATATTTAGACAAGAAGCTTCTGGGGACAAGAGCATCCTGCTGGCTGGGATCCGCAGCTCCCTGCACTGGGGGCATTTGTTCCCATAGTGCTAAGCAGGATCCGGCGCAGATGCAGCCACTGTCCCACCCCATGCAATCAGGCCCCCGGGAGGAGTCTCCAATGGGCAGGATAGGAGCCAGTCTCTGGTGTCCACAGGAGGGGGACAGGGCTGGGGTGCAGTGGGGGCCACTTTGGGGCTCTCAGCTACACCACACTTTGGGGTACACCTCCACTACCCCAAGGGCTGTGGTCAGGTGGGGAGGGTTGCAGCTTCCCTATCCCCCATCTTTCCTGGACGAAATCTGGGTCAGTGGTGGGAGATGGTGAGAGCCTTAACCCTGCTGTTGCTGGGCTGGTGGCTCTTGCAGGGACTGGAGCTGGAGGAGGGTTCTCCCAGTACCCCCACCCTGGTCCTTTCACAACAGCACACACATGGTAGCATCCCAAATGGATCTGAACTCAGGCGTGATGAGGAAAAGGGGGGAAGGGAGGCTGGGCATTTGGGATTGCAGTCAGATGTTTCAGGTTGTCCCAGAGGGGCAGTTTTTGGGAGTAGGCCTCTGTTGCTCTCTGGTGCCCTGCTCCAGCTCATGCCTGATCCCCCTCCCTCGTGCCTGGCAGTGGGGATCTCCTGATTTACGCCACCAGGAGGAGGGATCTCACCACCTTTCCCCATCCTGCAACTGGGAATGGTGGAGGTGGGGATGCATGCAGGTCTGGGGTCCTCCCACCTCTTTGACACCCTGGTGGGAGTCCCCAGCCCTTGCACGAGTCTCCCAGGCTGAACCTCTTCCCTCCCTCTCTGTCCCTTGCAGTTAAAAAGGCCAAGTTCGACGGGCCCCAAGGTAAGCAACCACCACACCTGCCTGCCCACCTTGGGGTGTGGGGCTGGGGTTGTGGCTTTTGGGCTGATTGGATGTGGCAGGATCAGAAGAAGGGCTGGATGGTGGCGAGGGGATGGCAGGCCCAGCCTCAGCTCTGGAGGCATTGTCTGGCACACACAGAGATGGGGGTGCCATGGACAGTATTGGGGGGCTCAGAGCTAGCCTGGACAACTTGTATTAGAGCTCTCAGGGCAGTGCAGGAGGACTCCACGGGAGGGTGGCAGTACAGGGTGCCTAGAGGGGTGGGTGCATGGCTGGGCTGGGGGATGCACTGGGGGCCACTTGCCTGTGCTTTTGCTCCCACAGAGAAGTTTAACACCTACGTGACACTGAAGGTGCAAAATGTCAAGAGCACAACCATTGCGGTGCGGGGCAACCTGCCTGCCTGGGAGCAGGACTTCATGTTGTGAGTAACCAGGGGCCACGTGTGGTTCTCCCACCCCTGCTGCTCCCTCCTACCACCCTATCATGGGGAGGTCCTCCACTGCTAGTGCTCTGCCTGTCCCCAGTCTTGGCAGGCTTACCTGAGTCCTGGGACCAAGGAGGCAGGCAGAGGCTGGGGTGGCCCTGGGGCACTGCTGGGGTGACCTGATGCCTCTCTCCCCACTTCCCAGTGAGATCAACCGGCTTGACCTGGGCCTGACGGTGGAGGTGTGGAACAAGGGGCTGATCTGGGACACCATGGTGGGGACGGTGTGGATCCCGCTCCGGACCATCCGGCAGTCCAATGAGGTAGTAGGGAGCCAGACGTGTCCATCCCCCTGTCAGATCCTAAAGGACACGTGGCCAACCCCTGGCTGTCCTTGGAGAGGGCCCTGTTTCAGCACCCTTGTGTGCCTGGGGCTGTGGTACCAGAGAATGGGCGTCTGTGACAGCTCTCTTCACCCCCATTTCTGCCCTGCAGGAGGGCCCTGGGGAATGGCTCACACTTGACTCCCAGGTTATCATGACTGACAATGAGATTTCAGGCACCAAGGATCCCACTTTCCACCGAATCCTCCTTGACACCCGCTTTGAGCTACCACTGGGTGGGTATCATCCCTGGGCCTTCAGGGCTGGGGTGCAGCCTTCCTTGCCCCCAGCCCCAGGGATGCTCGTGGGCCTTGGGGGTGAGGATGGGTGTCTGATCCTGTAGCCCCAAAAGCTGGGGGCTGGTTTAGAGTGAGGTATCTGTGCACCAGTTGTGGTCTTTGCTCTTGCAGATATCCCTGAGGAGGAGGCCAGGTACTGGGCCAAGAAGCTGGAGCAGCTCAATGCCATGCGGGACCAAGATGATGTAAGTCAGGGCATAGCCAGGCCCAGGGTGAGGGTCAGGGAGCAGCAGTGCTGAGCAAGCAGCCCTCACTGGCCTGTCTCTTCCCAGTATGCCTTCCAGGAGGAGCAGGAAAAGCCTCTGCCCGTTCACAGCTCCCAATGCTGTAAGTGCTACCCTGTTCCTGCCCTGCTGTGAGACCCTCCACTGCCCTGTCCCTCCAGCTCCCCACACTGTGGGGTCCATGCTTGCCTTGGGGCACTGGACTCCAACCCAAGTGGGGCTCAGCCTCACCCCACACTCTATCTCAATCTTTGTTCCCATCGTCTCTCCCGTGTCTGCTGATGTTTCTTTGCTTTCTCCTTGCCCTGCAGTGTTTGAGCCCTCCTGTAGAGCTGAGTTCTAGGGGAAAAGGGTGTGGGTGGGCACGGCAATGGGGCCGGTAAGGACAGTCCTCTGGGGAACCTGGGCAAAGGGCAGCAAGGCTGACAGGGGGGCTGCTTGGCGGGGGCACTGGCAGAGAGATCTGGGAGAGCTGGGGTGGCAGCTTGGCTTGTCCCAACCTGTGCTATAGCACTGTCCCCAGTCTGGGTTGATGTCTCGATGCCCAGCCTCAGGCACCATTCATACGCTGTTTTGCTATCATCATGCCTAGGCCCCAGCACTGTCCCCAGTGCACTCCAATGCCACCTTGCCCACACTTAGGCTCCGTCCCCATCCCATTTTAGTACTGCATTGTCTAGTCCCCATCCTTCTCCCCAGCACAGCTCAGTGCCAACGTGCCTCACCCTTGAATGCTGTGCCCCAACCAAGCTTGGTGCCACCATTCCAGGAAGATGCTGTTTCTTCCCAGCCAGCTCCTGCAGCTGCCCTGGAACTGCCTCCATACTTACTGTCTCTGCCTTTCCCCCCCCCCCCCCTTTTTTTTTTTTTTGTAGGCAACTGGAACTATTTTGGCTGGGGAGAACAGCAGAGTGAGTATCCTGTCCCCTCCTCCCTCTCTGCTTGGTGGTCCCAAATGCATCCCCCTTTTCTGTGCCACAGCCTAGCCTGAGGCTGCTCAGGGGTCCTGTGGCCTCATGCTGTGGGTCTGTGCTGGGTGAGGATGGAAGCACTGAGCACCCTGTGCTGTGCAGGGCTGTCCTCATAAGCTAGCACTGTGAGGCTCTGTACTCTCAGGGTGGCCTGGTGGCAGTGAGCAGGTTGGGCTTTTCCTCCGCCCTGTCCTCACCTTGCCCCTTTGTGTACATATGGTCTAGTTGTTGGGTGTTTGTTGTTTATGGTCTAGTTGTTGGGTGGGTTGGATTGGTTGATGGGTTGGACGCGATGATCTTGAAGGTCTCTTCCAACCTGGTGTATTGGTTTTTTTGTTTTTTTTTTTTTTTTTTTTATATTATTTTCCCCCTCCCCCTGCCCCTTTTTGCTCCAAGCCCCTTTCTGTAGAGGGGAACCTGCACATCTTGTCCCCCACTTCCTAAGTCCATCTCCCCAGCATGGTCCTGTGGCTGTGGCAGCACAATGGTGGCAGTAGTGGGGCTGTGCTGGGCGTGGGACAGATTTGGGGTACCCCAAGCCGCAACATCTGTGGGGCTCTCCTGCTTACTGTGGCCCCTTGCAGATGATGACCCTGACAGCACAGTGGATGACCGAGACAGTGATTACCGCAGCGAGACCAGCAACAGCATCCCACCGCCCTACTACACCACCTCCCAGCCCAATGCCTCTGTCCACCAGTACCCCATGAGGCACCAGCAACAGAGCTCCCGTGACTCCTACACTGACTCCATGCAGAGCTACGAGATGGACTACTCAGACCAGCATCCCATCAGGTAGTGTTGGCATAGCCAGCTCAGCCTTGGGACCTACTCTCTCAATCTGCCCTCACAGGTGGCAGAGTTCCTGGGGTGATGTCAGGGAGGGTGCTCCCAGGGCAGTGAGTGACAGAGGCAAGGATGCTGAGGTGAGGAAGACGGTGCTGGTGCCAGCCCCAAGCCCTACCTTCTAACTGAGAGGATTTCAAGCTCTTTTGGGTCACCGCTCTTCTCTGTCTTTGCTGGGCTTTGGGAACCCCAAGCCCCATCTGTCCTTGCTGGGAGCTGAGCTCGTGGGATGTGGCATGGCTGGGGGTGCAGAGGTGGCTGCAGGCAGGAATGCCTGCTTGGCATGTCGTCACCTTAGCCACAGCACAGCCCAGTTCCTTGCCGGCATCCAGCCTAAGGTGCCAGTCTCATCCGCCAGGACAGAGGCTTCCTGCTGGCATCCTGACAGCAGCAGGGGATGCCAGGGCATGGTGGGTGGCAGCGGTGCGTCGCCTGGAACTTCACTGATGATCTTCCTCTCCTCCCCGGCAGACGCTATGGTAGCGTCGACTCTGCCGCTCACGGGCGCAGCGACGCTGAGTCCGCTTCTGAGTCGAGCAGGCGGTCCAGCCGCCAGCCTTCCCTTGAGAGCAGGCGGTCCCTAGACCTGTCCGATAGGTGGGTGGCTGCAGCACCGTGTGCCGTGGATGGCTGCAGCACTCTGTGCCGTGGGTGGCTGCGGTGCTGTCTGCTGTGTGCCGTCGCAGTGTGCTGTAGTTGGTCCTTGCAGCCGTGGTGAGGCCAACACCAGTCCTGGCAGGGGTGGTCTTGTGTGCCACTGCAGGGTCTCTGTCTCCCGCCCCAGGCTGCCTTGCAGAGGAGCAGTGTTGGCATGCTCTAGGTCTCTCTTGGCCCCATGGTGTCCCTTCTTGCTGCTGTGTCCCAGTTCATGGGGGTGATGTCCCAGCACCTTGGCCCTGCTCACTGGCACAGTGACTGACTGGCAGCACTGCTGCCTGTTCACTGTCATGCCAGAAGGTATGGGAGCTGGGGCCTCAGGGACTCAAATGCCACCCTCCATTTTTGGTCACCTCCCAGGAAGCACCTGGCTGGGCAAAAGCCTTATGCAGTGATTGGGACCCTTATGGTGTGCCAAGGGTCCTTCTCTCAGCTCTGGACAGAATCAGGCTGGAGAGGTGAGAGGTTTCCAGACATAAGCCATGACTCCTGCCTCTCTTTTCCCTGACTCCCCAGGGTACCTGGATGATGCTAGTATGCCTTCCTGCTGGGACCAGCCTGGGTATTCTCCAGCATCCTCCTTCCTGTGGTGTCTCCGGGCTCCCCACTGCCTGGCCCTGCTACTCTGGGCCCAGGACTCTGCCCATCCTGTCCCATCCCCTTGTCCCCTGAGCCTTTGCCCACTCCTGAGCCCTAGCTGCCAGTGTTGGAGACATGGTGTCAGCCTCTTCCTAGGCATGTCGCTGTCCTGTCTGCATGTTTGCTTATGTGAGCCTCTCTCCATGGACCTCTGCAGCCGCCCTGTCTGCAGCAGCCTCCTGAGCTGCAGGGAGACCCTTTGCATTGCTGCTCCCCCAGGAGCAGGTGGCTGTGAGAGGGGAGTGCTGGAAAGTCTGAGGCCAATGGGACAGATGGGGGTGGTTGCAAGGGATCTGGCCCGGCAGGAGGAGTGGAGAGGGAACTCCTTGGGTAGGGATCATGTGGTTAAGGGAGTGATGGTGCTGAGGGAGGGAATACCCAGGAGGTCTACAGGAAGTGCTGAGGTGTCAGAGATTGAGTGATGGATCTAAGGGTTTGGGGCAGGATGGTCTGGGAGAGGCAGGAGGCAGAATCTGGCTGGGGGTGCTGCCTGGCTGCACTGTGCCTCCACCCCTGGCAGGGATAAGCTGAGGGGACAGACACCATCACCCACCTCCCCACACTCAGCCCAGTTGAAAAGGTCAGGCCCTTGAGAGTGCCTCAGCCTGTGGGGTTGTTCCCAGCCCATGGTGCCTCCTGAGTCTCTGCATTCAACTCCCAGGACAAGAAGCCCGAGCCCGGTGCTCACCTAGAGCTTTGCCCCTGGGGAAGCTGCACTGTTGTCTCACCTCAAGCTCTTGCTGGGGTGTGTGGGGCAAGCCAGGCTGTGGACCTATGGGAGCCCTGTCCTTGTCCCCTTGTCCCCACAGCCCCACAGGAAGCAGCCGCTATGCCTCGTCGGCAGAGCTTAGCCAGGGGAGCTCCCAGCTGAGTGAGGACTTCGAGAACGAGAGCCTGCGGGACTCGGAGCTGGATGAGAGGGATGGAGACTCCTACCACTCCTGCCACAGCTCTGTCAGCTACCACAAGGACTCGCCCCACTGGGAGGAGGAGGAGGAGGAAGATGTCCTCTATTTAGAGGAGGGGGAAGAGGAGGAAGAGGAAGAGGAGGAGGAGGAAGAGTTCAATGAGGATGAGTTCAATGAGGACTACAGTGAGACTGAAGAAGGCTACCCCAAGGAGGAGGAGGACCTGCAGGAGCAGGGCACCTATGAAACCACTGAGCATGATGCCTACCCCTTACCACAGAAACCTCCTGGGCAGCAGCAGCAGCCACCACAGCAGCAGCAGCAGCAGCAACCCCAGCAACCCCAGCTGGTCCCACAGATGAAGCTGCAGCAGCAGGAGAAGAAGGAGGAGAAGAAGGAGGATAAGGATATCTCTGCCCCCCAGAAGTCCCCAGAGGCTCTCCAGGCCCAGCAGGAATCAAAGGAAGTTCCCCTTGAAGAAGCAACCCATGAGTCTGAGCTCCCAAAACTGGCTGAGAGGTAGGAGGGAGATGTTGATCTGTTCCTGGGATTGCTCAGTGCTCGATGACACTGAGGATGCTCTGGAGGTGGGCTGGGGCTGGTGTTGTGCTGCATTGTCAAGGGGCAGCACCGGAGACCTTCTGCAGTGCCTGGGGCCTGTCCAGGTGCTTCAAGCATCAAAGTTGGGGAAGCCCACGTTGTGCCACCCAGGCAAGGGTGAGTCCTCTTGGGCACACTGCCTGGGCCCAGCAGAGCTCAATGCATTTGGGATCCTGTCAGGGCTACTGTGGTGCGGGATTATAACCTGGGACAAACCTGGAAATGGAGGAGGTGAGGGCTGGGAGCTGAGATTCTTCTCCTCTGGCTCAAGCTATTGGCTCCCTGCATGGAGGGTGTATGCTGGAGCTCATCACAGTCAGAAGACCTGCTTCATAGGAGTCAGTCCTCTCCCTAGACCAGTGCTAAAAGATCATCCATGGCCTCCTATGCTCTACAGATGAGGTATTTGGTTGCCAGGTCCCTCCTGCAGCATGTGACTAATTGCTATTGAGGGAATAATTTCTATAAGCCTGAAGGAGGCCTATGGGATAGCTGGAGGATAGCTGGATTTGTTACAAAGGCTTGCAGTGGTAGGATGATGGACAATGGCTTCAGATTGCAGGAAGTTAGATTTAGGTTAAACACTAGGCTGAAATTCTTCCCCGCGAGGGTTGTGAGGGCTGCCCAGAGAAGCTGTGGAGGCTTCAGTCCTGGAAGTGTTGCCTTGAGCAGCCTGATCTCGTGGGAGATGTCCCTGCCCATGGCACGGGGTTGCAACTAGATGATTTGTAAGGTTCCTTCCAACCCAAACCCTTCTGTGATTCTCTGTGTTGGTCTCTGCCTTTAATGATTGAAGACATCCATTTTAGCATGGCTTGGTGAGTGTCACTGCTCTGTGCAGAGGAGAAGCATGAGAAGCCTGGGGTTTTTGTCTTTTATTTAGTTTAAATTGTAGACCAGAGCTGGTGACTCTCTAATTTTAAGGAAGCCATAATGATCTTTTTCAGCAAAAATACACATTTAGGCCCAAGGACTAATCAGAGTCCTGGCAAAGGTCTGTCTGCAGTGCCTGTTGTCTGGGCAGGGGGCTGGGCACCAGGGACTGTGGGACCACAGCTTAGCACAGGCAAGGCCCCACGGGGCCTGTTTCGACGGATTCACCTCCTGAGCTGCCCCTGGCGTCATCCCAGCCTGGTTCTGGGCATCCATTTCCAGTGTCACGTCACATCAGGCTCTCCAGGAGGCTGGGATGTTTTTCTTGTCTTCCATGTCTTGATTTTGCAAGAGGGGAGAAAAAAATCCATACCAGCCTGCACGCTCAGGCTGGCAGGTGCTCCTGGGCTTGGAGCTGCTCAGGGGTTGGGAGCTTTTAACTCTGGAAGGTCCCACCATGGTGGAAAGTGGCCAGAATGTCCTGCTGAGGAGATAAGGAGCGAAGGATGTTGATTCCACATGCTTGTGTCACTGGCACTTCTCTGACCCTCTGCTCCTGGATGGATCCCTCTGTGTCACTTGGGTGCCTAGGGCAGACTGAGCTGCCCTTTCCCTGATGGTTCCTCCTCATCATTCTACTTTAACCGTGCTGCCCTTTGCAGTGGGACTTGCTACCTTTGCAGAGTCCCTGGAGAGGGGTTTTGCCATGGCCACACTGCCTCAAGGCCCATCAGGATCCCTAAACTGCAGCCTCAGTCTTGCCTGGGATATGAGGGCTGACTCCTTCCTCCCTGGTGCTGTGCTTGGGAGGTGAGCAAGGTGTGTGTGCTTGCAGGGAGCAGGCAGAAGTGGAGGTGCAGGACCCCAAAGCACGAGCCAAAGCCAACTGGCTGAGAGCCTTCAACAAAGTCTGCATGCAGCTGCAGGAGGTGAGCACCCCGTGGCTACCCGCTGCTGAGTCCCAGAGCTGGCCACACGCTAAGTTGGGATCGTGTCCTCTTCCTGCCACCGGGCATTTCCTAGACCCATCTGCTCCCTGTTCCCAAGGATATCCCACACCCTGAGGGCAGTGGGGACCTGGAGGCCTCTAACAGTAGTGGCCCTACAACTCCATTCACACCAAGTGGGACCCTCATGAGGGGCAGGGAGTGCTGAGGACCTTCCCTTGGTGTGTGCTGGATGTGGTGTGCTTGTGCCAGCCTCTCCACCCTCTCCTTTGTATTGAGTTGACGATTTTTTGTTCTGTTTTTAGACTCCATCCTCCATCTTTTCATTTTGTTTTGGCTCTGGATTCACCCCCCTGGGGCTTTGGTCCCCCTCCCCACCGCTTCTCTTTTCAGTTGTCCACCACCATGGCCCTTGCACCCGCGCCTTCCCTTCCTGCAGGGAAGGGGTATAGCCTGCCTGCAGGTAAGCATGTCCAACCCAACGACCCGGCAACCTGTGTGCCCCCATTGTGTGTGGGGTGTGTGTTGTGCAGGGATTTCCCCACGAGGGAGCTACCATTGGCTCTTCCTTCCCTTCTCCCCCAAAACAATGCCCCCTGCACAGGAGGTGGCATTGTGGGACCATCCCTGCACACACCCCATGCCTGGTGTGTTCTGGCTTTTCCCTGCAATTCTCTCCAGCTGGCTGTGAGTTTGTGTGGACCTGCTGAGCCTTTGCAAAGATGCTTTTCCAGTCCCCCACTTTCACATGTTGCAGCCATCTCCACTGCTTTGCCAACCCAAGCCCCTCTGCTGAAGTGTGCCCACTGCTTGCCTAGCTCAGCCTCTTGAAGGTGTTTCATTCCCAGTGGGAGCCCTTTGCTGAGAAATGCCCCCTCCTTTTAGAACCTGCTCTTCTCTGCCCACGCTCTAAACCCTTTCCATGCCTCCTCAGTGCTGCAGGCATTGGCTGGGCACTCAGATGCCAGCAGAACTGAGCCCCGGGGAGGCAGCTGAGATGGGGGCTCAGGACTGCACCTGTGACAGTTGCCCCATGTCTTGCAGGCCCGTGGAGAAGGCGATGGAGAAGCTAAATCCCTGTGGTTCAAAGGCGGGTGAGTACGTGGGGGAGCTGGTACTTCTGGCTTTTGGGGCTCGCAGGCTGCTCTTCCCTCCTCTTTAGGATGTGATTACTGAATTCACGGGGGCTGGCATGGGGAAGCATTGCCCAGCTATGGTCATGCAAGGGGACAGATTTTTGGGCTGAATGCTGGTCACTCGGTGCTTTTGGAGGAGCCAGCAGAGATGCCGCCGCTCCATGCCCACTTGTTGAGGGGGAGAACAAGGAGGTGAGTAGGGTGGGATGGGACCGAGTTGGGGTGGTAGTTTCCACTTCTGCCCTGCCATCTAGGACATGAGTGGTGCCATGGGGACCCCTGAACCTCTCACCTGGGTAGTGTGTGAGTCTTACCTCCATCTCACCCTCACAGGCTGCCCTACTGCTGACCCAGGGAGAACCTGGCAGGTTTCCTTGAGAAGCCACCAGATCATACAGGGGTTTTCTTGCAGCCAGGGCTGGAGGCTGCAAGGCAGCATTTCTGCCTGAGCTGTGCTGCTTTGGTTTCTCTTGAAGCAGAAGGGCTCAGTGCTCACCTTCGATGTCCCAGAGGGAAGCTCCAGCTCTCCAACTCCGTGCTGCAGAGCCAAACGGGCTGGTTTTATTTCTCCTGTGTTTTGCTGTGACACCACTGAAGCAAAACATCTGCACCTGGAAAATACCAACTTGCTGGCAGAATCCCCTTCCCCCAGTTTTTAGTCCAGGGATCCCTGCCCCAGCTGGGGATGAGGTATCACAGTATCACAGTATCACTAAGGTTGGAAGAGACCTCGAAGGTCATCGAGTCCAACCTGTCACCACAGACCCCATGACTAGACCATGGCATCCAATCCCCTCTTGAACACCTCCAGGGACGGTGACTCCACCACCTCCCTGGGCAGCACATTCCAGTGGCGAACGTGCCATTGGAATGGTGGGATGGGGGGTTCCTGGGACTTAACCGCCGAGTCCTGAGTGAAGACCGGGCAGAAGCAGAGCGCCCCTGGCTGCCCCAGCCTAGCCGTGCCTGCTGACTCTCGTCTCTCTTGCAGGCCTGGAGGCGGGCTGATCATTATAGACAGCATGCCGGACATTCGCAAGCGAAAGCCCATTCCCCTAGTTAGCGATTTGGTGAGGCTCCTCCTGGCGCGTCACTCAGCTCCCGGCCTCGCTTCTGCTGCGCCCCGCTGGACTGTGCCAACGCTTGCCGGGCGGCCGTGCCCTGCTCCCCAGCTGCCTCTAACGTGGCTTGTGTTTTGTGTTTTCTGTTTTCTCTCCTTGGCCTGGCTTGGCTGTCCAGGGGGCGGCAGTAAGGTTTCTGCGCTGCATTAACAGCATGCCCGACATTAAGCCTGGACGCAAATCTCTCCCTCTAGTCAGCGATCTGGTGAGCGTGGTCTGAAAGGTTAAAGAAAGAGCACCCTTGGGTGCTGCTGGCCAGCACTGCCCATCCTGCTCCAGGCCCACTGGTAGGGTGTGGGGGTGTCCCAGGCTGTTTGGGGGTCTCCTGGCCCTGGCCCTCACAGTAGGGAGCTGTGAGGACAGCACAGCTGGGCTCTCCCTACCCTAGGGTGCTTCTCCAGGGCCCTGTCTGTACACCAAGCATCAGATCAAGGCTTCCCTGGGCTGTGTCTGATTTCCCGTCTTTTTACCAGTCTGTCTCCCTGGTCCTTTCCTGTCCCACCTGCCATAGGATCCCTACAGCTTGTACCATGGTGGTGCTAGGCAGATGAACCCCTGTGCCAGAGGAGGGGTGGTGCTGGCTTTTCTGAGATGCACAGACCTCGCTCTGCTCTTGTTGCCACCACTGTCACACTGCACCACTACAGCCAAGGCCTCATGCTGGGGTCCCATCCAGCCTCTGGGTGGAAATGCACAGGGCCGGTCTGCTGTCACCCCCTGGTAACAACAAACAGCAATTTTGGAACCCAGACACCCTTTGCACCGGAATTAGGCCCCCTTCACCTCCTCCTCCCTCTCTTTGTGCCCTCCCCAGGGTACCTCCATCCTGTCCTCAACTTGCCTGCTCTCTCCCATCCTGCTGCCCCTATCTTGCTCCCCCCACTGCTGTCCTCACCCCAGTACCCTCCACTCCCCAGCCCGCTTGGGCAGCCACTGATGCTTCTGCATTGTGTTGTGTTGGTGTTGGGGTTTTGGGGTGTTGGGTTGTGGATGGTGACGGGATGGGCAGAGTGGAGGAGTTGGGCAGGGCTGCTGTTTTTCCCTGCTGGGATTTGGCAGGCTGGAGTCAGCCTGTGGCGCGGGGTGGGAAACCCCCTAGAGATTGGCCCAGCACTGGGTGAGGGGTTGGTGTTGCCCCGATTCCCACTCGTTCCAGAGGGAAGGGGCTAGGACTTGCTCTGCTGGAGCTGACCTGCACTAACAGCCTTTTGTTTCCCCCTCGCTGGCCCTGGCTGCCCACAGGCCATGGTAAGTGCCCCTCACCCTTGTCTCCCTGGGTTCTCAAGACATGTTGAGCAGCTGTGCCCTGTTGTGGCTGAACTGGGAATGCCATAGGCTGCTAAATTCCTTCCAGTCAGGTGCAGTTTGGATTGCACCACACAGCAGTTTGGAAATTTACCCCAAGGAGGAAATTTGGCACTCTTAGTCAGAATTTGGAAGTAAAATGGAATTATATTTACAAAAGTAGACTAAATATGAAAGTACAGCAGGCAATAAACATATACAAGATTTATTTACCTATATTTACAGTTTAACAACCACACAACACCCCCTTGTACAAAATAATCCATCTCTCTGTCTCTTTTTTCCCCCTGTACAGACCCACACACCCCTGGACATAAAAGTCCAGAGGGCTGTGTATAGCTAAGTTATCTCTATCCCACGCTGTACCTTACCAAACCCAAAAGGAAATCAGACATCCAAGCAAGCAAGGTCAAAGGCAGAGACAGAGAAGCAAGAAGCCAGGCAAGGGAGAGCCCAGAGAGGGAGAAAACAAACTTGTGCTGCAAAATATAAGAAATTCTACAGACCACTTGGATGAGATAAACTTACCTTTCATTGTTCTGTCCAGCCCCTAGGCTGGAATCCTCTGGAAAACCTTCAGTTAAGCATAGCCCTAAAACTGTAACACAGTCCCACAGTGAAGCAGGGTGGCACTGCAGCACTGGCATCTTAGGGAGCTGGGCTGTCCCCCCATGCAACCAGCTCCCACGCTTCCCTGAGGTGGGAGTCTATCCCTGGTGTTTTGCAGCCACTGTGACCCAAAGGAGTGCAGGAGGAACACTCCATGCCCTGCTGGGTCTCAGAACTATGTTTTTTTCCCACAGTCCCTGGTTCAGTCCAGGAAAGCAGGAATCACATCTGCACTGGCCTCAAGCACCTTGAACAATGAGGAGCTGGTAAGTCCTGGGGCTGGCTGGGGTGTGGGCAATCGTAGTGGGAGGGATAGATGACAGCCAGCTGGGCCAGCAATGAAGATGTGGGGTCTGTGCCACGCCAGCATCCTCCTCTGGTGATGCCAAAGCAGCCAAGATGCTTATGGCTGCATCTGTGGATGAGGTATCTGCACCCTCTCAGATGCTGTACAGGGAAGCCTGAGCTTTCCCCCTGCTGTCTTCTGTCCTTGCACAGAAAAACCATGTTTACAAGAAGACCCTGCAAGCCTTAGTGTACCCCATCTCCTGCACGACACCCCACAACTTTGAGGTGTGGACGGCCACCACCCCGACCTATTGCTACGAGTGCGAGGGGCTGCTGTGGGGCATTGCCCGGCAGGGCATGCGTTGTGCTGAGTGTGGTGTCAAGTGTCACGAGAAGTGCCAGGACCTGCTCAATGCAGACTGCCTGCAAAGTAAGGAGCTGTTGCCTGCAACTTCATCCCTTCTCCTTTGGGAGGGGGAGGAGGGAGAGGCCCCAGGGAGAGAAATACTTTTGCCTCGTGCATGGGGGAAGTGGTGAGCAGGGCAGCTCTGTCCTGGGCGGGATGTACAGCCTTCCAGGTTAAAATTTGTTCATCCATGGTGGGCATGGGAAGCTCTTGGCTCTCTGCTGGATGACACTTGCCCGCCCTGCCTCTGTCTCACCCGTGTCTGTCTTCTCCCAGGGGCAGCAGAGAAGAGCTCCAAGCATGGGGCGGAGGACCGGACACAGAATATCATCATGGTGCTCAAGGACCGCATGAAGATCCGGGAGCGCAACAAACCCGAGATATTTGAGCTGATCCAGGAGGTGTTTGGGGTCACCAAGACCACGCACACGCAACAGATGAAGGCAGTGAAGCAGAGTGTCCTGGATGGCACCTCTAAATGGTCAGCCAAGATCAGCATCACGGGTAGGTACTGGTTGTGCTTGGCACCATGTGCAGTGGGAGGGACCCTGTGGCTGCCCTCATGCACAAGGATGCTGTGTGCTCCAACCCCCTCCTGCCCCTCATTCTGCAAAGCACCTTCAGCCCCTGGGGCTCTGTCAGGGTACAAGGTGTGTGCTGTGGGGATCTTGGTGTGACTGTGGCACTGACTTCTCTCTTTGCCTGTTTTTTTCTCTTTGCTGTGTGTGCCACCCATATGCCTCATGTGGATGGGCACACATGCTGTACTGTGCCATGCTGTGTTGCAGTTGTTTGTGCCCAGGGCCTGCAAGCAAAGGATAAGACGGGTTCCAGTGACCCATATGTCACTGTCCAGGTTGGAAAGACAAAAAAAAGGACTAAAACTATCTACGGCAATCTCAACCCGGTCTGGGAGGAGAATTTCCATTTGTAAGTTCACCCCTTCCCTCTCTGTCCCCCTTCAGGGCCACTTTGGTCATGCTGGGCTGTGCAAGCTGTTGGCATATCACTGCAGGGTGGTGGAGGCCTCGTCCTGCCCCATCTGAGGGTGGACAGGGGGCTGCTGGGAATGCTGGTTTTGTGCAATGGAGGATTTGGCTTCCATCTACGGGAGCTGATCCTAGCTGTGGCAGAGCCCTGCCAAGCCCAGCAAGGGAGGACTGGTGCCCCCACATCTACTCTCTTCCCCAGTTCCTGCCTGTTGCTGGGGTGATTCCCCTTGTTTAGGGAAACAGAGACTGGGGAGAGCCTGGAAAGATTTCCCTGCTCATCTGGGGCTCGCCTCTTCTCGCCTCCCCAGTGAGTGCCATAATTCCTCTGACCGCATCAAAGTCCGCGTCTGGGATGAAGACGACGACATCAAGTCCCGCGTCAAGCAGCGCTTCAAGAGGGAGTCTGATGACTTCCTGGGCCAGACAATCATTGAGGTCCGGACCCTGAGTGGGGAGATGGACGTCTGGTACAACCTCGGTAACCGGCTGCCCTGCCATGGCCCCGAGTTCCCAGGAGTCTGTGCTGCCAGCCCTGGCCTGAGGGCTCTTCAGCACCTCAGTGCTGTGAAAAACACTCGATAGTGAAAGCCATGGGGATTGAGTGTTCTCCCGGGGTCGTTCTCAAAACCCTGTACTCAGGAGGTCTGGAGCCCTGGCCCTTTGTAGAGTGGAAACTGAGGCATGGAGAGGCCACATCTCTGTAGCCTATGGAGATCTGGCCAAATTCTTCCCTGCAATGCCTTGGTTGCATGGTACTCTTGCCTGGCTGCACTTGCTTCTGGGCATCCCCTTGGCCCTAGCCCCGAAGAGCCCTTCAGCTGCTGGAGCTGGCTGCCCGTCTCTGGGGCCAGGAATGAGCAGAGTAGCTCTGGGGAAAGCCTCACATCTTGTCCCCCTCCCTGTATCCCTGCAGACAAGAGGACAGACAAGTCAGCTGTGTCAGGAGCCATCCGGCTACACATCAGTGTGGAGATCAAAGGCGAGGAGAAGGTGGCTCCCTACCATGTGCAGTACACCTGCCTGCATGAGGTGAGCAGCTCGAGTAGGCACAGGGGCATGGCCCCTGCCCCAGCAATGCTTCTGTGCCGCAGCACTGGCCGTGGGGACCTGATGGGACTCCTCTGTGCTTCCAGAACCTTTTCCATTTTGTGACGGATTTGCAAAACAATGGGGTGGTGAAGATCCCTGATGCCAAGGGGGACGATGCCTGGAAGGTTTACTTTGATGAGACAGCCCAGGAGATTGTGGATGAGTTTGCAATGCGCTATGGGGTGGAGTCCATCTACCAGGCCATGACGTGAGTTCCTTGCCCTCCACCCTGCTCAAAGAGGTTGCACTGGGGACAGCTCGGATGCAGTGGGGACAGTGAGAGGACACAACAAGGGGACAGTGGGGACACCTTGGGGCAGTGGGGCAGAGAGGAGATGCTGGAAACAGCAAGGGGATGGTAGGAATAGAAAGGGGCAGAGTGAGGGGACAGTAGGCGTAGCTGGGGACAGTGGGGACAGACATAGGACAGTGAGGAGAGCAAGGGGACAGTGGGGAGAGTGAGGGGACAGTAGGCGTAGCTGGGGACAGTGGGGACAGACATAGGACAGTGAGGAGAGCAAGGGGACAGTGGGGAGAGTGAGGGGACATGGTGAGGAGGCATCGGTATATGACTTTATGATGTGCCATGGGGTGGAATCCATCTACCAGGCCATGACTTGAGCTCCTTGCCCTCCACTCTGCTCAAAGTCTCCAGCTGTCCTGGGTTGGGGAGGTCACAGTCCTCTTCTGCTACTGTTTGCACCCACCTGCCTGCCACAGAGGCAGGCGTGCTCCCCTGGCACACCCCACCCCTGTGCACCCCTCCCTCCCTTTCTATGCCTGCACTCCAAACCCTGTGCCCCTTCCTGTGGGCAGTCCCTGCTGTGGCCCCGCGCTCACCGTTCCTCTCTCTCTCTGCAGGCACTTTGCCTGCCTTTCCTCCAAGTACATGTGTCCAGGGGTGCCAGCTGTGATGAGCACCCTGCTGGCCAACATCAACGCCTATTATGCCCACACCACGGCTTCCACCAATGTCTCGGCCTCCGACCGCTTTGCCGCTTCCAATTTCGGGGTAAGTCCGATGGTGCGTAAACCTTCCTTCCTTCTTCTCTCTTCTCTTGGGAGGGGGTGGGGGGCTTGGGATGCTAAACTGGGCAGTGCAAAACACCCGGCTCCAACCTGCAGCTAGGCAGCAGAGGTGGCTAGCCTCTCCTTGCCCAGAAATTACTCCTACTCCATTTTTCAGGAAGGAAAAGAGCCACCACCTTCCTGGGAGAGGGTCTAAAGGTACCCCCAAATTCCTGTGGTAAAACTGTGACTGGAGTCCAAGTGGGATGGGATGCTGGGTGGCAGGAGGGGAAAACTTTGGTGGCAAAATCACAAGCAAGTGGCAAGGAGCTGTCCTTGCAGCTCACCGGGAGTTTTGCACAGCCCAGTGCACTTCGGGCACACCCTGGCACCACTGCAAACTTGGTTGGTTGTTCCAGCACCCATGGGTGCCTTCTGGGTCTCTTGCGTGTTGCAAGTGTGGTGAGTTTGTGCTGAGGCCAGGTGTGCCCTTGGGGACATGGGCAAGGAGGGGCTGAACTCTCCCCCTGTGTCATCCCAGAGGCAGCAAGTGGCTGCCCTGGGTGCACACAGGTCAAGCCAGGATCTAGGTCAGATGAAGTGTTGGGTAGCCAGGGACGCAGCCAGAGCCACACACAGCTTGGAGCAGCAGCTGCTTTGGCTCACCTCCCAGTTCCTGTTGCAGGGGTAGCAGAGGAGCGAGAGGTGCCTGCAGGGCACGCAGGAGGAAGCTGCACAGAACAACAAAGCACTTCTTGTCTGATGTGGAGGGTGTTAAAAACCTGTTTCTTTCTCTTTTTTTAGAGAGCCTAAGGCTGGGTCCTAGAGTGCCCTGCCTGTCGCTTTAACGCCGGGTACCGGTGGTGTCCAGTTTTAAAGCTCTGCAGCGCTGCCGGGAATGCGCGGTCTCGGCTCGGCCTGGCGAGGGCGCCCAAGGTTTGAGGTTGCCAGCGCAGGCTGCAGGCTCGACCGAGCCACGGCCAGGCGGGCGCGGAACTCGCTGCCCTGTCCTGTCCCCTTGTCCTGCTGCCCAAGGACTTGGGGAGCTGCTCTGGGCTCTCCAGAGCCCTGTGGGCAGCCCTGACCCGATGCAGTCAGTGCTGTGGGGGGAGCTTAGGGCTCTCGTGGGAGGCTAGACATCAGTGGGGTTGTGCAAAGCACCCTTGGCAGCAGTGCAAAGTGAAATGCCTCCTGATAGCATCTTGGGCCAGAGTGGCTCACGTATCACAGAATCACAGAATATTAGGGGTTGGAAGGGACCTCTGAAGATCATTGAGTCCAATCCCCCTGCCAGAACAGGATCACCTGGAGCAGATCACACAGGAACACATCCAGGCAGGTCTTGAATCTCTCCAGAGAAGGAGACTCCGCAACATCTCTGGGCAGCCCGCTCCAGGGCTCCTGTACCCTCACAGTGAAAAAGTCTTTCCTGATATTCAGGTGGAACCTCCTCTGCTCCAGCTTGCACCCATTGCCCCTTGTCCTGTCACTGGACAATTGAGGTTGCTTTGCCCTCAGCTCTGACACCAAATCTGTAGTCCATCATGGGATTCATTCTGTCCTCTCTGGACAGGAGCTGGGCTGAGCTAAGTTAAAGCCACTCAGCTTTAGTGGAGACTGTCTACCTGGAGCAGCTCCCTGTCCACATCCCATGATGCAGCCTGATTGGGTGAGTGAGGAGCCCATGAAGGTGTCCAGCTCTTGGGGTCGTCTTGGCCTTGTCTTGAGGCCGCTCAGCCCTGAAGATGGGTGACCACTGCAAGAGCCCAGTTGCTCTTTTTGCTGCCTTTTTCCCCTCAGCAATTTGAAAGCTTTAATCCAGGGCCACGTGGCTGAGGAGCACAACCCTGAACACTCCCAGCTCCTGCCCAAACCCCATGCTTGAAGATGTCCAAGTGGGCAGGGCAGGCAGAACAGCCCATTGCCCCTCTGGCACCAACCACCAGTGAGAGCAAAGGGGATGCACAGTGTTGATTCTCAATCCTGTACCGTGCTCAGCATGACCACAAGTGCCCCAGGAGCCATCAACGGCTGCCCGCGAGCCCTGGCCTTCAGTAAGGACCTGCAATTTGCCACAGTCATCCCATGCCCACCTGCAGGGCTCTGATAAGAAAGGAGGGAAGGAAGGAAAGCAGAAAGGAGAGGGATGAGCCAGGGGGCCCTTGGGCTGGGCTGGAAGCAGAGAGAGCCAGGGGCAGCAGGGAGGGGGTGGTCCCTGCAGCTTTTCCCCCACTTACCTGGCTCTGGGGTGTCTCTCCACAGAAGGAGAGGTTTGTCAAACTCCTCGACCAGCTGCACAACTCGCTGCGCATCGACCTCTCCATGTACCGGGTAAGGTGGCTGCTGTGCCTCAGCCTCCTCCCCGTCTGAAACGACGAGTGGCTGTTTTCTGCCTCTGGGAGAGTTTTGTGTGCAACTCTGCTCTTTTTTCCCCCTTTGGCAGAACAACTTCCCTGCCAGCAGTCCTGAACGGCTGCAGGATCTCAAGTCCACAGTTGATTTGCTGACCAGCATCACCTTCTTTCGGATGAAGGTATTGCTGGGGCCTCGCCTGCACCGTATCCCTGTAGTGGGGAGGCTGACCCTTGCTGGCACCAGTTCTTCGTCAGGTTGGGGTTGTGCTGGCTCCTGGGTGGCTGCAGGGCTGGGACTGTGCCTCTAGCACTGCTCCTTGCTGCCCATCCAGGTCCAGGAACTGCAGAGCCCGCCACGAGCCAGCCAGGTGGTGAAGGACTGCGTGAAGGCCTGCCTCAACTCCACCTACGAGTACATCTTCAACAACTGCCATGAGCTGTACAGCCGAGAGTACCAGACAGACCCGGTGCGTCAGGCAGGGGGAGATGGGACACACCGGGGTGTCAGGTGGTGCAGTGGGACCTTGTTGCCACCCACTAACCTTCACCATCCCCTGCTGTCCTGCTCTGTCTTCAGAGCACTCAGCCCCATGCAGAATGAGCCCCAAGCCCTGGGCAGTGTTTGAGCCCCACTGCTGTAGGGTTGAGACTGGGACCAGACAAGAAGGGACTGCATGGGGCCCCTCCAGATCCTTCCTGCCTCCTTGTTAGCCCCATCACAAAATTGAGCCCTGAGAGTGGGCTAACCAGAGCCTCTGCTGTTTCCCCATCACTCCAGACTAAGAAAGCTGAGGTGCCCCCGGAGGAGCAGGGCCCCAGCATCAAAAACCTGGACTTCTGGTCTAAGCTCATCACCCTGATAGTCTCCATTATTGAGGAGGACAAGAACTCCTACACACCCTGCCTGAACCAGTGAGTAGGGGCTGGGAAAGGGGACCCTGCTTTGCACCCAGGGGGATGCCCACGCAGTGGCTGTAGTGGCTTTAGTGAGTTGTAACCTCCAGATGGGGAAATTGAGGCAGCGGAGAGGTGTATGGGATCTGTTTCCAAGTGGAGGACTGGTCCACCCTCCACTTTCCCCTTGCCCTAGGTTCCCCCAGGAACTAAATGTGGGGAAGATCAGTGCTGAAGTGATGTGGAACCTCTTTGCTCAGGATATGAAGTATGCAATGGAGGGTGAGTGCCCCTGTGCCACCCCAAGCCAGTATGGGGAACCAGGCAGGAGCCACACTCTTCTCTCACCTTGCCTCTTCCCTAGCCAAATCCATTTCACTCACTCACTCACCAACACAAAGCCTGGCATAAATCTCACCCAAGAAGCTTTTCAATCTTCACCCCATTTCCTTGGCATCCTGGGAGCTACCCTTGGAGCAGCTTCCCCGCGGGGCTGGGGCTGGAGGCAAAGCCTGGGCCCACTCCCCTTTGTGCAGAGCACGACAAGCACCGCCTGTGCAAGAGCGCAGACTACATGAACCTGCACTTCAAGGTGAAGTGGCTCTACAACGAGTACGTCACCGAGCTGCCTGCCTTCAAGAGCCGCGTGCCCGAGTACCCCGCGTGAGTGCCGCCCTCGGCGGGTGGGGGGAGTGCTTGTGCCCCCGGGGCTGGCTGGCCTCACTGGGGATGGGCCTCTCTTCCAGCTGGTTCGAGCCCTTCGTTATCCAGTGGCTGGATGAGAATGAAGAGGTGTCCCGGGATTTCCTGCATGGAGCGCTGGAGCGGGACAAGAAGGATGGGGTAGGCACAGGACTGTTGGTACAGGAACTGCCGCTGGGGAGTGGGCAAGGGGCTTGTCCCTTGATGCCCAGGGTGTCCCCATTAGGGGTAAAATAGGTTGGACTTGATGATCTCTGAGGTCTTTTCTGACCCTATTGACTCTATGATTCTAAAACCAGCCTCGTGCTGACACTGCTTCTCGCTCCTGCAGTTCCAGCAGACATCGGAGCACGCACTCTTCTCTTGCTCGGTGGTGGATGTCTTCTCCCAGCTCAACCAGAGCTTCGAGATCATCAAGAAACTCGAGTGCCCTGATCCCCAGATTGTTGGGCATTACATGAGAAGGTTTGCCAAGGTGAGCAGCTACCAGGGTGGGGGCCTCTGGGCCAGCAGCACCCTTGGGACTCTTGACTCAGCACTGGCCCAGGGCTCCTGCACTCTCTGTCACCTCCTGTCCAGCTGCAGGCAGTGACATAGGACACAGATTGCACCACTTCTAACATGTTCAAGCAAACATGCCACAGACCTTGTGGCTCTCCCAGCTTTGATAGGAGAGGAGATTAGCTAAATAATGAGATAATTGGTTAATTAATCTAGGTCAGTTAAATGCCACTGGCTCATTGCAGTGTGGGAGTTTTATGCAGCACTGATGGCTGATGCTCTCAGAGCTGTGAGGGTGATGGAGCTGCTTACAGAGACTAGGTGTGCTGGATCTGACTTCCAGTGGCTGTGCTTGTGTGGCTCCTGGCACATCTGTGGGGTCAGAGGGTCTAGGAGCCCCAGATCTTACCCAGGCATTGGCTTGTTTCACTGCTGTGGGACTCATGGTCTTCTCTCTCTGCTTTACTGCTGTCTGGGTGTCTTTGCTGCTGCCATCATTTGGCTGCAGACCATCAGCAATGTGCTGCTCCAGTATGCTGAGATCATCTCCAAGGATTTCGCCTCATACTGCTCCAAGGAGAAGGAGAAAGTGGTGATGTATCTTCCTTCTGCTTGTCACCTGCCTGGTGCTGCCAGGAAGAATTGTTCCCACATGGTGACCCCAGCCATTCACCTTAGCTCCAAGGCTGGTCCCTGTGATGAAGGTGCTGCCCTCATCTCTGTCCAGTGGCAGTTTCTGAGATGCTGCCAGGCAGGGCTCTCTGCCATGACTGCTCTCATGTCCAGGGGTATAGGGTGGGAGAGGGCCCTGGGGTAGCAGAGAGCTGTTCCAGCTACTTCTGTTAGTGCTGACTCTGCTCTCCATCCTTTCCCTTCAGCCCTGCATCCTGATGAACAACATCCAGCAGCTCCGTGTCCAGCTGGAGAAGATGTTTGAAGCCATGGGTGGGAAGGAGGTGCGTATTACGTGTCCAGGAGGGAGCCATGTGCAGGAGCTGGATCAGTGTCTTCTTCCCAGAGGAAGTTCCTTCCCTGGCTCCACAGCACTAGGTGCAGACCCTGGTTCCTCACCCCTGTATGGGATCACACTATCCCACCCCATAGCATCCTGCTCTTCTACCATGTCAGATGATGGATGGGCTTCGTCCTGCCCAGGGGTGCATTTGGGATGCAGAAATTCCCCCAGGGCTGGACCAGGGACCCTGATGGCTTCTCCAATGTTTCCCTCCTCCAGCTGGACACAGAAGCCAGTGATATCCTCAAGGAACTGCAGGTGAAACTCAACAATGTCCTGGATGAGCTGAGCCGAATTTTGCCACCAGGTACACCTGGCTGAGAGGATGTGGGTTTGGGGGTCAAGGAACTGCAGCTGGGGCCTGGCTGGGGGCTCTGCTCGGCCAAGCAGGTCCTGGGCATGGCTGTGGGAGATGCTGAGCTGCTTGAGCATTGTGGTCCACAGTTTCCAGCCACACATCGAGGAGTGTGTGAAGCAGATGGGTGACATCCTGGGCCAGGTGAAGGGCACTGGCAATGTCCCTGCCAGCACCTGCAGCAGCGTTGCACAGGATGCTGACAATGTCCTGCAGCCCATCATGGACCTCCTGGACAGCAAGTGAGTGTTGGGCCAACAGGACACACATATTTCTCAGTGACCCTGACCCACCCTGGGAGTGTAGGGGACCTGCAGGGTCAGGCTAGCTGGGCAAGGGCTGGCATCAGTGGTGCTGTGCTGGGACTTTCAGCTCCATCCTCTCTCTGCAGCCTGACACTCTTTGCCAAGATCTGTGAGAAGACAGTGCTGAAGCGGGTGCTGAAGGAGCTCTGGAAGCTGGTGATGAACACGATGGAGAAGACCATTGTGCTGCCTCCACTCACGGACCAGACGGTGAGTGACAGTGAGGGGAACCCTCGTGCTGGGACATGGTGGCTGGCTGGGGCCAGTGTGGGACATGGCTGGCAAGGTGTCCTCACTGCATGCTTGGAGGAGTGGCCTCCCCAAACCTGCTTCTGGCTCCTCGCCAGGGAGAGGATGGAGAAGGGAAAAGTCATTCCTGACCCAGGTGCTCAGTACAGCCCAGCACTCTCTGGGCTGGCTTTGCCAAAAGACATTCCTGCCATCTCCTGGCACTGAAAAGGGGCACTGGGCCTTTCCTCTCCATCCTTTCTTCTGAGCTGGGGGAATGTCCTATGCCATTCTCACCAGCACCAGCTGTGGCCATGGTCTCTGTGCCAGAAGGTCAATCAAGAGGCTCTTAGAGTGCAGGGAGCCACTTCATGTCAGCCTGGCTGCAGGGCTGGGATTTACTGGGGAGGAGGGACTGGCATTATGGGGATGGGGGTGATGCAGGGAACAAGGGGCATGCCCCTCCAGCAAGGTTGAACTCTTCCTTGCTCATGGGCCCAGCAGGCTCTAGTGGAGCAAAGCAAAGCCCCAGCTTAGAATGAGTTTGCCTACAGGCCTTGAGGCTCTGTATGGCATCCTTGTGCCTCTGTCCTCCCCAAATGTAGCCATGCACCCCAAACCTTCCTGAGACAGCAATTCTCTTGGAGTCAGACAGGAAAGAGTGACACTGAGGGCTCTGAGCCAGCCACACCTGTGTCCTTGTCACTCTAGGTGGCTTTTGTCACTATCACAAAGCTGAGTTTAGGCTCTTGGAGTCCCTGGAGCCACTGGTCTCTGCGTCACCCTTCTGGAACTGTGGGGCTCCTCGTGCTGTGTCTGTAAGGGACAGTGCATTGGTGACCTGTGGTGCCACCTCACTGGCACCTCGTCTCCGCCCAGAGCCTGGCTCAGGCCAGCCTTGCTCCCAGCAAATCTAGCAGGAGCACTGATGCCCCTGTGTCCCAGTCTCCATCCCAGTCTCTCTCTGTCCCTTCCCAGACATGTGTTGCTACATCATATTCTGGAGGCAAAGAGCCCTGTGCAGGGGGCAGAGGAGGTGGCATGTACGTGTGGGTCTGCTGACCAATTGTCCTGAGCAGGGGCAGTCCTAGGAGGGGACTGTGCTGCCTAGGGTGGGTCTGGACTCCAGCCTAGGGGTAGCCGAGTGGTTTGGTGACATGGGGCTGAGTGTGAGAGCCAAACCTCACATGGGGTCTGGCAGCTTTCTGCAGCTGAGTAGCCCTGGGGCAGAGACAGGACTGGGCAGGTTGGGATGGGGGCACTTTGGGGCTGTGGAGACCTGTGGTGGCTGTGGCAGGGCATAATGCTGAGTGCTGTGGCGTGTCAGATGGGGGCATCCCTGTCTCTTCCACCCCTCCTGGCTGGCAGGGGTGGGGGGGTGGCTGGGTACCCAGCTGTGGGGCAGCTGGGGCTGGGGAGGCTGGAGGAGGAGGTGGGCACTCATGTGATGGTTGTTCTCTCCACTTGCTCCGCTCGCCTCTCAATGGCAGATGATTGTAAGTACGGCAGCTCCTTGTCTGTCTGTCTGTCCGCTGTGTGTCGGTCCTGGCCTCGACGGTTTTTGTCTTGTGTGGCTGCCTGTGCCCTGCCCACTCCCTCTTTTGGCTCCCAACTTGGTCCACCTCTGTGGTTCCCCATTCTCATGCTGCCTGCAGGCTCCTGGTGGGCATCTGCCCACAGCCCCACCTGGGTTTGGAGGCAGAAAGCTCCTGGGCAGATTCGTGGTGCCTGGATGTGGGGAGGTGCAAGGGTTGGTGTTGGGGTGAGAGGGGACGGTGATGGGGCGGTGTCACATAATCAGAGACAGCCAGACCCCAGCTGATGCCATCTTGCTCCGTGCTGAGGGCGCGAGAGGCTGCCGGAGACACGAGCAGGGGGTGGCACGTGCCGGGCAGCCAGGGCTGCTCTTCCTGACCCCTTCAGCCTCAGCTTCCCCTTGAGGCCTTGGCTGCGGCTGCGGTGGGACTGAGGGAGCAATTTGCTGGTACACGAGTGTCCCTGGCCCAGTTGCTCAGCAGTGGGCAGGCTGCTGGCACGAGTTGTGAGACTCTTGCTGTGGTCTGGGCATGGCCCTGGGAGCCCAGATTCTGGGGTTCTTGGCATTGCTGCTGGATCTTTGCCTGGCTTTGACCGAGCAATCTCCTTTTGTCTTCTGCTCAGTTTGTGGCCATGGGCTTATGCTCTACAGGGCAAGGAAAGGGCCATGGCTGCCTCCAGTCCTGCTCCCCCTAACTCTGACTGGCAGAGACCTTCACAGCAGAAGCAGTGGTGCAAGTGCAGGTGGTTGGGTGCTGGATGCCTATCCCTGAGGGGAGAATGGTCCCTCCTGTGTCACCCAGCACTTTTTGTTTTCAACAGCAGAATTTGGAGAGACCCTGGGGGCAGCCTGGGGCTGAGCGTCCCCTCAGACCTCACTCCATGTCATCTCTATGGGGTACAGGGTCCTCTTGTGCACCCATCACCCTGTGCCTCAGTTTCCCTCCAGGGCAAGAAACCCTCTGGTTGCTGCACTTGGCCCTAACTGTGCTGCTAGCCCCTCCTGCAGGCTTCTCTGCCAGCTGACCCCGGCTACCCACTCCTGATTTGGATGTGCCCCAGCCCCACCCTGACAGGTGGTTAGGAACCCCCTTGTTTTACACTGTTTGTCTTGCTACTGCTGGGCCTGAGTCAGTGTGGGGTTGTCACTGAGCCCAGCACTGCTGTGAGCATCGGCTGGGGCTGAGGGGGAATGTGGAGGCACCAGAGGCTGCCCACACAGTGCCAGCCAGCACCTGCCTTCCTATAGACCATCTGGAACCTGTCCCTTATGGGCTCAGCATCTTTGTATTCCAGCAGGGATCAGCTACCTATAAGCCCAGCATCCCAGTGTGGGGACCAATTCCCTGCCAGTGCACTGCATTCCAGTGCTGGCACAGCATCCAACAGACACCAGTCCCGCACTGAACCAGCATCCTGCTGGGGAGCAGTCCCTCATGAGCCCAGCAGATCAGCAGGGACCAGTCCACCACTGGCTCTGGCTGCCCTTCAGGAGCTCAGAGATGTCTTTGCCACCAGCTTGTGGCCACTCAGTGTGCCCAGCAATGCCCTGCATCTTTCGTGTCCCATCCCCCCTTCCACTGCTCACCCTCTGACGTTGCTTCTACAGGGCACGCTCTTGAGAAAACATGGCAAGGGGACAGAGAAGGTAAATAGCCGTGGGCTCCATGTGTGTCATTGCCCCGTGGCCACTCTCGTGGCCCCACACCCACCTGCTGTGGAGGTCCAGGCTTGTCTGTGCTTCCTCTGTCATGCTGTCTGGATGTGTTGCCTGTGTGCCATGTTGTCATGTTGAGGTGTGCCATGGCGTCCGGCCGTGCTGCCTGCGTGCAGGACAGGCTCAGTCTCCTGTTTCTGTGTTGCCTGGGGCAGAGAGCAGGTCTATCGTGTTTAGCCCCTGTGGGTGGGTCTGTGGGGCTTTGTGCATCCCCAGCAGGCAAGGGGGACGCTGCCTCATGGCACTCTGCAGGTGTCTGGCTTGCACAGCACGTGGAGAGGGTGCCTGAGCACCAGAGATGCCAGGTGCAAACCCACCCCAGTGCTGGGCACTCAGGAAGAAGTGAACCTGAGGATGCTGAGGGATGTGTGGGCTACACTGGGGGTCGTGGGACTGCCAAACCTCTGATCCTGCTTCTTCTTGATGCTTAGGGGGCCTCAGCCTAGCCCCAGAACTTGTTAAAAGGATTTTGTCCAAGCAGGCAGCTCTGCCCCTGGGTATTCTCACTGCTGTGCTGGGGGCCTAGCACAGCTCTTCAGGCTGCCTGCTCCCAAAACCTAGCTCACAGGAAGAGCCAAGCTGGCATCTGGGCAATGCCTGTGTCTCCCCCAGCTCCTCCCCCTTCTCACAAGGTGTGCTGGGTCCTACCCCAGTTTGTGAGCATGATGAGCAAGCTGCTTTCCTCTGCCTCCTTCTACATTCCCAGCCCCAGACAAGGTGGGGAGCAAGCCTGCCCCAGCTCAGGAAGAGACTTGGAACACTGCATAGGTTCACTGGCAAGTGCCCAGGTCTGAGCCTTTGCAGGTGCACTGGTGCTGAACCAGTGTCACCAGTAGAGACCTGGGTGCAGCCAAAGCCCACATAGCTGGGGGATGTGGGAGGCCTGGACCCACAGCTGGCTGCTGCTGGGACCACCATTAATTGTCCCTTGCTGTTCTCTTCCAGAGCAGGGTGAAGCTACCCAGTCACACTGAAGTAAGGATATGGCTCTTCTGCTCCCCACTTGGCTCTGGTCCCTCCTCTTGTCTCCTGGTCCCTTGTCCTGTGTGCTGTGGGGTGGGGGATCCTGCCTGACTACAGTGTCCCGCCGTGCTCTGTTTGGGTGACACCAGTGTCCCCAGCTCCCAGCTTGTCCTTTAATGGGACAAGAACTTGGGATGGAGGAAGATGGATGATACAAAGGGATAATGTGGGGTAACAAAATGAGGGCATGGGGGAGCAGATCCCTGCAGAAGGAAATGTTTAGTGGGATAGATGCCTCAGTTTCTCATTATTTGGGAAGGACTGGAGCTAATGGTACCAGGAAAGGGAAGGAGGTAGGAACTGCCCACCAGAGCCCAGTTTACCCAGTTGCATGCTGCATGCTCTAGGGCTCGAGAAGAGGAGCTCAGTGGTGGTAAGTGGATGCCAGGCCAGGGAGGTGAGCAGGATCTGCCTGTGCCATAGGGCTGCATCCTCAGGAGCTGTGCTGGTGGGCACCATGGAATGTCATCATGGCCCCTGGCCATGGGGGTGGCAAAGCAACAGGGCAGGTGAAGGCAGCCAGAGCCTCTCATCTGTGGTGGTGTCTGAGGTGCAAAGGGGCCATGAGTCCCTGTGGCGGAGGCTGGAAGTGGGCAAAGGTCTGGGTGGCAGGGGAGTGTTTGGTTTGGCTGCCAGTGCCATGGGTTACAGGGCAACCACACCACATCCTCTTTGTGCCTGCTGTCCCCCTGCGCTCTCTCTCTGCTCCCCTGTCCTGGTACGGCGCAGTGCAGTGGCAGTGATGTGCCATGCTGGGCTCTGTTGGATGTGGAAGTGGCTGCTTGGGCACTGCAGGGAGCAGGATCGCACTTTTGAGCCAAGCTGCCTGTGCTGAGCAGGGTGTGAGTTTCCTGATGCCAGGGTGATGTTCTGCCCTGGGGTCCCCAAGCCCCCAGCCACACACCTATGCTGAGTATTCTGGGGCTGGGATGGGAGCTGCCAGCCCTGCACCCACATAACCGTACTTGGCACGGCTGGTGGCCCTTGCGGCTCTCTGAGGAGCCCCGCTCCAGCCCCCTGCAACCTGGGGAGCCGGGGGAGATCCTGGAGCTGCAGCAAGCTCCTGGCACCACGTGCCCAGCCTGGCCATGGCATCCCCCATCCCAGCTGCTCACCAGGAGCACTCCTCTCTCTTTGTTCTCTGCAGGGCACACAGATGATTTTCAACGCAGCCAAGGAGCTGGGGCAGCTCTCAAAGCTGAAGGTGAGGGCTATGAAGCTGGGCTAAGGCTGAGGGGGAGAGGTGGTCTGAACCCCAGTCTGTGCTAGCTTGAGTGATACCTTGTGAGTTGGCAGTGGCACTGTTGCAAGGACACCACGAGGTTCCTATTTGCTGGCATGGCTGGGTCAAGGGGAGCAGTGCCCTGGTGCCATGCTGAGAGCAGGATTTGCGCCCTGTAGGACCACATGGTGCGAGAGGAAGCTAAGAGCCTGACCCCAAAGCAGTGTGCAGTGGTGGAGCTGGCGCTGGACACCATCAAGGTAGGTGCACTCTGAGGGGTGAGGGCCCGCCCCTGAGGGTTCTGGCCCTGAGGCACAGAGCTGGTGGTGCACTGAGGAGGCTCCAGCAGAGATGCCGAGATCCCTGTGGCCGTCTGCCTCCTGCAGCAATACTTCCACGCTGGCGGTGTGGGGCTGAAGAAGACGTTCCTGGAGAAGAGCCCTGACCTGCAGTCGTTGCGCTATGCCCTGTCCCTCTACACTCAGGCCACTGACCTCCTCATCAAGACCTTTGTGCAGACCCAGGCTTCACAGGGTAGGATACTCTGCCCTCACCGCCCCCCCAAGCTGTCCCATGGCCAGGATCACACCCTGCCTCTGTCAGTGGGGTTAGGGGTCCCAGCCAAACTCATAAAGGGGTGGGAGGGATGAGTGGGGATGGAAGGGGTTTTTGCTTCCATGGTTTACAGCTGAAGAGGGTCCTTGGGTGCCTAGAGGCAGCCTGGCACCCCCAAATCCCCCACCAACAAGAAGAATATATTTCCTGTGCTGGGCTGGGACAGAAATGAGGCCTGTGGTTGGGAGAGAAGGTCATCCTCCGGCCACCGTCAGGGCCCCCTCTGGCCCTCTCACCACACCCTCTGGCCATCCTCTAGTCACTCTCTGGCCACCCTCTGGCCAAGCTGGATGGCTCCTGTCACCCAGCACACTCTGGTCCAATGCTGCTTTGGAGCTTACAGTCTTGGCTGAGTGGTGCCAGCCTGGCCAGGGCTCAGACCCCTTGCAGGATTGGCTGGATCTGGATGCTGTGCTGGGCATCTGATGTTTGTCCTGGGCATGCTGGGTGCCCCGCATACTCCATGATTTTGGATCCACCCTTTCTTTTGTCTCTTGGCCACCCAAGCAGGGGACAGAGATAGTCTGTGGCAGCCATAGGCACAGTACCCCAGCCAAGCTTGTTTGTGTCCTTGCGGAGTGGGACGTGCATTTGCTGTTTGTGCATCTCCTACAAGGGGCATCTGTCCTGTCTGTGCCGGCTATGTGGAAGGTGTGGGGTTGAGTCTGGTGGGTGCCAGCATTCCTGGGTGCAATCTGTCCCCAGAACCCCCTGGGCTAGGAGCTGGGTGGCACCCAGCATTCCTGTGTCGCTGCAGTGTTGTCTGGATACTCGGCTGTCCATCTGTCTGCAAGATCTGATCTCTCTCTCTCTCTCTCTCTCTCTCTCTCTCTCTTCTCCTCCTCTTTCACTGTTCCTGTCCCTCATGCACTTTGTCTCCTTCCTCCTCTCTGTCTCCTCTGTGCCATGTCTCTGTCTCTTTCTCCTTCCCACTAGTTCATGGTGGGAAAGGCATTAGGTTTACCCTTAGTGAAGAGATTTATCCTGAGAAGGGTACGTGTGCCGCTCACCCGCCCTGCGCCTGCCTGCTGCTGCCAGCCTGGGCTAGGAACAGTTCTAGCACTGCGGGCTGGGGTGGCCAGGAGCCCCTTCCTAGCACCTCTGTCCTTGGGGACCCCTAGCTTGGGCTGATCTGGAGCCCAGAGATGTACTCTCAGAGCCACTTTGGAGGAACTGTGCTCAGCCATGTTGAACACCCTTCGGAGACCAGGGAGGAGGGCTGTGCCCCATGGGGTTTGGGTGCCCATCTTCATTTGCAAGCTCTGGGCACCCTGCATTGTCCCCTGTGTTCCTGCCTGGGGGTGGGCACCTGCCACAACCTCCCTGCAAACTGGGCAGCTGTTCCCTTGGGCTGTGTGTCTCCAGGGGAGGCTGTGACTGTGGCCATGTCCCCTTCCCATCCACCTTGCTGCCAGGAGGACCATTACCAGCCTTGCTCTGGCGAGCTCTGACTGCCTGCATCAGGAATGAGTCCAGCTCGATGGGCCCTGCTTGGCCTCCATTGCACCTTGCCAGAGGGTCTGGGTCTGCACCCCATGCTTGGCCTCCTGTACCTAGACACCCCCTTGCCCACCATCACCTCCATTTTGGCTCAGCATGCTGCACTGCCTGTGTGGTGGGTGCCTAAGGGGATGTGGCACCAAGGGTGGGACAGAGGATGGAGGTGGATGGAGGAGAGTTTGCCATCATCTACCTTCCCCCCAGCCTGACACCCTTGTACTGGGTGAGAGATGCAGTGACACGTGAGGCTGTGGCCTCTTTGCACTTATATCCACCCTGGGAGCTTTCTGCTGAGCTCAGTTTGATTGTGTTGGCCCTGTCTGACCCATGGAGCCTGTCTCTCTGCCTTGTACCCCGTCCTTCACCCATGGGTGCATGCAGCTCTTGGGAGAGAGAGGGTGGGCTGGGCTGTTGGTTGCAGGTCACCTGAGTTCCCCAAGCTTGGGAACCCCAGGGCTTGATGTAGTCCCTGAATTGAAGGGGAGACAAGAGGGGACAGTCAGCCCTGAGCCCCTGGCAGGGCTACGGCCACCATGTGGTACAGGGGTCAGACCGAGTCTCTCCTGCCCAGTGCTGGGCCCATGCTCATAGCTGTGCATGGAGCACTAGCAATGCTGCCCCCACCCTACCTCCAGTGCCCACAGTAGTGATACCTGGGCCACTGCCCTACTCAGGGACCTCAGCCCCTGCCTGGTTAAGTGGGACACACTGGGCCCTGCTGATGTGGGGTGGGATGACAAGGAGCCATCTGGTGCAGCAGATACCCTTCCATGCCACACAGCCCAGCCTAGTCCCAGCCCCAGCCATCCTTGACAGTTGCTGCAACTATGCTACTGTTCCCCAGAATTCTTTGGCAGAGGCCACATTGGGCCAAATCCTACTGCTCACCTCCTCCTGCCCTGTGATGGGTGACCTGCCTCCTCCAGTGGGGTTGGTGGTGGGTGGGGGCATCAGGATCACAGAGGGAACGAGCACTCATGTCTCTGCCCTTTGCCATGCAGGCTCTGGTGTGGATGACCCTGTTGGGGAGGTGTCTATCCACGTTGAGCTCCTCACCCACCCTGGCACTGGTGAACACAAAGTCACCGTCAAAGGTGGGTTCTGCTGGATGGGATGCCAGGGTCTGGCAGGTGGCAGTGCCCTGTAAGCCTCACATGTCCCCTCCTTGCAGTGGTGGCTGCAAATGACCTCAAGTGGCAGACATCGGGCATTTTCCGGCCCTTCATAGAGGTCAACATCATTGGGCCCCACCTCAGTGACAAGAAGAGGAAATTTGCCACCAAATCCAAGAACAACAGCTGGGCTCCCAAGTACAACGAGAGCTTCCAGTTGTGAGTGGCACTGTGGGGCTGGGGATACGGGGGCATGCTGGAGATGTGTCCCCATGATGTGGGGATGCCTTCCTCCTGGGATCTGCCCCTGAGTTGACTGGAGATGTTTCCTCGTGGGTGAAAGGAAGGACTGGGGAGCAAAAAAGCCAAACCAATAAACCCCACAACTTTTTGGGGGCTGGGGGTGGGGAGGTTGGGAGGGGCACCCATATAGGAGGCTGTGACAGAACTGGGAGGCCTGAGAGTGGGATCCCCTTACCAACACTGCCTGTGCCTTAACCCTGCAGCACGCTGGGGACAGAGACGGGTCCCGAGTGCTACGAGCTGCAGGTGTGCGTGAAGGATTACTGCTTCGCCCGGGAGGACCGGACGGTGGGCATGGCTGTCCTGCAGCTGCGGGACATCCTGCAGCGACCTGGCTGCGCCTGCTGGCTGCCCCTGGGCCGCCGCATCCACATGGATGACACCGGCCTCACCGTGCTGCGCATCCTCTCCCAGCGCAACAACGACGAGGTGGCCAAGGAGTTCGTCAAGCTCAAGTCAGACACACGCTCAGCTGAGGAGGGCAGCAGTTAAACACCTTCCACCCCCCCAGCTCTCTTCTCCCCACTCCTGACCCCTTTCCTACAGCATCCTTCAGCCATGTATAAGCCATAAGAGTGGCCACAAGGGGAGTCTCCTTCCTGGCGCTGGTGTGGGTGAGAGAGGAATGTGGCTGCAGTGACAGACCCCCCTCTTCATCCCTCCCTTGACCATATTGGCTGGGTGACAGTGCAGAGCACAGCCATTCTCCCATCCCACCCTGATGGGAAGATGCTGGGTCTGGTGGGGGCTGCAGGGAAGAGCTGGACTCCAGGCTGGGTGATGGGATAGATCTGCCCCTTCCCAGATGGAGGAACTTCAGTGGCCCATCCCTGACCCTACATGTCCTATCTAGTGCCAAACCTCATCAAGCAACAAAGGGAGATGCCTGGTGTGTATGTGTTTGTGTGTGTGTATCTCATCCTGCCCAGGGGTGTTGGTGAGTGGCTGGCACAGCATGATTGCCTCTTGTCCCCATCCCTTGAGCACTGTTGGGCGCCCGAAGGGACAGGGAGGTACCCACCCTCTGAGCACCCTGTAGATATGTAAATAGTTGTACATACACAGGGCACCTGGACAGCTGTGTTCTGCACCCAGAAGGGCTATTAGGGCTGTTGGTTCAGCGGGTGCAGACCCTGCATGCCCTGCACGGGGTCCCTTCCCTGGCTGGCAGCGGCATCACTGGGGCCAGGAGTGGCAGAGAGCAGGCCCTGGCCCATATCCTGTCTTCCCTCCTTGCTGCCATCGTGGGCTGCCCCACTGCTGCCCCCAGGGTGCCAGGGCTTGGGGGTGAGGGCTGGCGGCACTGGAGCAGAGCGCCTTGTCTCTCTTTGCTCTGGCCATCCTTATGCAGCGCGGCACCACCTGTGAGAACTCCTTGGTGCAAACGAGACCCTTCCCACTCCCAGCCCAGAGGACACCCTCCTTTCCCCCAGTTTCTCATTAACCACCATTTGTGTGTGATCAGTGGTGTGTGTCTCGTGCGAGTGTCTGAGAGGCCAGGATGCGTTGTGCCAGCGACGGCCGCCCCAGCTGGCCAGAGTCCTGTTGACACTGCAAGTCGATCTAGACCCTTCATTTCCTCCCGTCCCAAAACAGGGTACCCCGATTAGGCCCCACGGTCCTTTTTCTATAGGGTTTGCCTTGGACCAAAAGGTTTAACTCCCTCTCTTGTTTCTGTTCAATGTTTACACCTCTTTTCTAACCGCTGCTCCCGTACGGCCAGGCTGGGGCTCAGCCCCACACCCTCAACCATGGCGTGCCCCTGGCCCTGTGCCCCCCTCCTCTCCCCCCAAACCCTCCCGTTCGGCATGTGATTGAACTGACCAATTCTGCTCCTGTAGCACGTGTCACCGATGCCCGTGTGTCTGCAGCACCCTGCGTGCGGCACCGCCGGCGGCAGCTACCATGGATGCATGACAGTGAGATGATGTTTTGCACTATTTTGGAATTTTTGGGCTCTGTAAAAATATTTTATTATAACTGACATTAAAAAAAACAAAGCACACCCTTCACCCCTGCTGCCGTCCCCGGGAGGTGGGGAGGTCGGGCGCCAGGGGGCTCTGCGTCCCCGCTGCCGCCCTGGGGTCGGTTGAGAGGCCGATTCTCCCCCCACGGGCAAGAGACAAACAGACTGCAGGTGGGAAGTTTAAATGGGAAAAAACAGTGAAGGACCGTGACAAAAGATCCCAAAGCATACTCAAAAGCATCCCACCCCCACCTGAGGGTACACCCAGAACCCCCAGGGCTCTTTCTTCCCTCCCCCGCCCCCGGCCTTGGGCATAGCCAGGCCCAGGAGAGGCGGCTCACCCCATTGCCAAGTAGCGGTGAGGGAAGAAAGAGAAAGCACAGGGCCCCTTGCTGGTGTCTTATAGGGGAGCAGGGCACTATGGGGCAGGCAGAGGTTGGTCTCTTCTCCCAGGCAAGCAGCACCAGAACAAGTGGACACAGTCTCAAGCTGCGCCAGGGGAGGTTTAGGCTGGAGGTTAGGAAGAAATTCTACACAGAGAGAGTGATTGCCCATTGGAATGGGCTGCCCGGGAGGTGGTGGAGTCACCATCACTGGAGGTGTTCAGGAGGAGACTTGATGGGGTGCTTGGTTGCATGGTTTAGTTGATTAGGTGGTGTTGGATGATAGGTTGGATGTGATGTTCACAAAGTTCTCTTCTAACCTGGTCCTACCCTATCCTATCCTATCCTATCCTATCCTATCCTATCCTATCCTATCCTATCCTATCCTATCCTATCCTATCCTATCCTATCCTATCCTACTCAATCCTGCAGACCCAGGATTGCTGAGGAGATAAGGGCTGCTTTATCTCTGCAGAGTGTGACTTGCAGCCAGCACTCAGCCTGGAGCCTGCAACAGGTAGAGGAAGCTGATTTCATGCCTTAGTCATGGGATGATTGTGTCAGGTGAAGCCCTTCTGCTGGAATGTCCTCTGCAGGCATCTCTTGATTAGTTCTTTCAGATCAGAGCAGAGTTTTCTTGGAGCAGAAGTGGTGTGCTTGGGGATGGTCAGAGGAGGTTCTCCTGCCCTTCTGCTTTGCCCTGCTGAGACCACAGCTGGAGTATGGTGTCCAGTTCTGGGCTCCCCAGTTCAAGACAGACAGGAAGCTGCTGGAGAGAGTCCAGGGGAGGCTGGGAAGATGCTGAGGAGCCCTGGAGCAGCTCTGTGAGGAGCAAAGGCTGAGAGGCCTGGGGCTGAGAGCCTGCAGAAGAGCAGCCCCAGAGGGCATCTGAGCAATGCTCAGCAAGAGCTAAAGGAGCTGTGGGGGGCAAGAGGCTGGGGCCAGGCTCTGCTCAGTGGTGCCCAGGGGCAGGCCAAGGGGCACTGGGCACAAACTGGCACCCAGGAGGTTCCATGAGTTGAAACTTGTTTGGTGTGAGGGTGCTGGAGGCCTGGAGCAGGCTGCCCAGAATGGTTGTGGAGTCTCCTTGTGTAGACAGCTTCCAACCCCCCTGTACATTGTGCTCCTGTGCAAGCTGCTGTGGGTGCCCTGCTGGAGCAGGGGGCTTGGACTGGATGACCTCCAGAGGTCCTTTCCACCCCATCCATGCTGAGATTTTGGGATTCTGATTTTCTGTAGTGAGATTGGTCTGGGAGGACTTGGGGAGGGGAGGCAGGCAGGATTCCAGAGGCCATCATGGGCTGCTGGCATCCTGCCTGGCGGATGCCTTGAAGCTGGCAGAGCCGAGGGCTGCATCTTCCTCATTTCCTTACCCAAGTGTTTGTCTGTCGGAGAGAGCCAAGAGGCAGCTCCCACATGGCCCAGGTTCCTGTGCTCGCAGCTGCTAAGTCTTCTCTTGCCCACAAGAGGCTGCTGGTGCTGTTTGCAAATGGCCCTGATGCTTTTTCCTTCGGAAAAGTCTGGCTCCAAGGGTGCAGCGGCGGCAAGCCCAGAGCAGGACAGCAGGGGAGAAGTTGGTTCCCCTTCAGGTGTGTGAGAGCTTAGGTGCTCTCCGAATGTGGGGTTTTCCATCTTTCCAAAGTGGGGGATCGGCCCAGGGAAGGGTGGTGGGACAGGACAGCCCCTCGTGGTGCTCCCTGGGGATAATCTGGATGCTGAGAATGGGGCAGGAGTGCTCATCTGTGCAAAGAATGAGCAGGCAGCTGCGTGCTGGGGCTGCAGGAGCAGGGCTGGAGCTGAAACCCTGCCTGCCCGTGCCCGCTGAGCTTTTCCATTCTGCTCCCTGCTTTTCACAGGGATTTGGAGGATTTCTGAGATTTGGGGACAGGAGTTCCTGTGGGAATGTCCTGCTGCAGGGGAGGGAGAAAAGATCCTGTTTTGAACCACTCAGCACTTCGAAGACTCACAGGATGGGTTGGGTTGGAAGGGACCTAAACCCCTTGCCATGGGCAGGGACACCTCCACCAGCCCAGGTTGCTCAAGGTCTCATCCAGCCTGGCCTTGAATACCTCCAGGGAGGAAGCAGCCACAACCTCCTTGGGCAGCCTGTGCCAGTGTCTCCCCTCCCTTACCTCAAGCCAGGGGAAAGGGAAACCCTTGGTCTCCACTCCCTCTGAGGAGAGCTGACACCTGGAATTCCAGCAGAGTGCCTGAGCACCTTTCAGCTCTAGGGGCAGGTCTTGCCAACCACCTCCTCCTGTCCTGGCCTCTTCCTTGAGTGCTTTTGGGCCTACTCCTCATGCATACTAAGATGTGTTTACAGTGTGTGTTATTTCACATCAACAAACCTCATTCTGTGCCAAGGGGGCCTGCTGAGAGCCACCTGAGAACAGCTCTGCTAATAGATGGAGCTCATGCATTTTGCATGGCACTGGTTTGGACTGGATGATTATAAAGCAGCAAACCAACCTGTGCTGGGCTTTGCTCTCTGCTTTTCTCCTGCCTCTTGGTGGCAAGCAGCTCCTTGGATCTCGTCCTCCACAGTAGCTGAATGGTGATGGCACAGCAGAAAGGGTTGGGGGCAGGGGGGAGCATCAGCCCTGCAGCCAGAGTGTAATTAAAAATGCTTCATTCTCTTTGCTCCTGCTGCCTGCCCTGGACATCAATCTCTGCACTCTCCCAGTGCTGGGCCAGGAATTGCTGGTCCTAAAAACAGAGTCCTCCTGTGATCAGCAGTTGGGCTGCCCTGCAGTGCCTTCTCTGTCCTGCTTTATCTCATGGCATCCACGAAGCTCGGCATGGCTGGGCTGTGAAATCACAGCACCAGAGAATGGTTTGGGCTGGAAGGGACCTCCAAAGGTCATTTAGTCCAACCCCTGCTGCAGTCAGAGGCCCCTTCCAACCCAGACCATTCTATGATTCTATGATTCTATGTCATCCCCAACTAGATCAGGTTGCCCAGAGCCCTGTCCAGCCTCACCAAGAACATCTCCAAACACCTCCCTCTTGCAGTGTTCCACCACCCTCATGGTGCAGAACTTGTTCCTGATACCCAATCTAAGTCTCTTCTCTCATGTCAAACCATTGTCCCTCGTCCTGTCATTGCAAACAGTCCCTCTGCAGCATTCTTGTAGCCCCCTTCAGGTACTGCAAGTCTGCTCTTAGGTCTCCCTGGAGCCTTCTCTTCTCCAGGCTGAACACCCAGAGTTCCCACAGCTTATCCTCATAGCAGAGGTGCTCCAACCCCTGATCATCTGGACCCTCTCCATCAGGTCCATGTCCTTCCTGTGTTGAGGGCTCCAGAGGTGGACACAGTGCTCCTGTGGACTCCAGACTCCTGTGGGTGCTCATTCCTGTGCTGGCTGTGGATGTCTTTGCTGTGGAATGAGCATCCAAGGTTCAGCTTACCCTCAGTGTGGGTAGGGACACAACACAAAGGCAATGCTGCAGATGGGGAATCCTTGGATGCTTTGAGAAGAGGCAGCTGCTGCTGAGAAGCTTTCTTGGACCAGCTTAGTGGCCCTTCAATGAAAAAGGATGGAGCTGCTCCACCAGAGCAGGTCATCCCCTGCAGCTTGCTGAGATCCTCCAAGCCTTTTGCCCTGCCACTGCATGGCCAGCAGTGCCCTTGGCAGGCCTCACATCACAGACTGGAAAAGGCCTTCAAGATCAAATCCAACCATCAGCTGGATCCCCAGAGCTGTGACTCCTTGAAAGGCCCAAAGAGAAGAAAAATCTCTCCTGGTTTCCCAGGAGATTCCAGCACTCAAGGAGGTAATTTAATTACTTCACTAAGAGCAAGCTGGGAAACTGATTCATAACTCAGCTGAAATTCCACCACCAGCAGATGTCAGTTTCCTTTTTAAACTCTGATTCACATCAAAGCTCTGAGGCTGCTAGCAACCCCCTCTGGCAGTCCCTGGGAAGCAGAGCTTACCTAGAATGGATCTTCTGACACTGGGGCACCTTTGGTGGCTGACCTTAACCAAGCCAAGGGTGACAGTTGCTCACTGTGGACAGCTTTTGCCTCCTTCACTGGACAGCCTCTGCTGTGTTGTGCTGTAGGTGCCTTGTGTCACCCTGGTGATGTGTGACCTTGGTGGTGTTCTGTGGCAACCTGCTCCTCCACTTTCCAACCTCAGTCTTTGTCTGCCATGTCTGCTGATGGGCTGGAGTAGAACAGAACAGAACAGAACAGAACAGAATAGAATAGAATAGAATAGAATAGAATAGAATAGAATAGAATAGAATAGAATAGAATAGAATAGAATAAACAAGATTGTAAAAGACCTTTGAGATCATCAAGTCCAACCTATCACCCAGCACCATCTGATCAACTCAACCATGGCACCAAGTGCCTCATCCAGGCTCTTCCTAAACACCTCCAGGGATGGGGACTCCACCATCTCCCTGGGAAGCACATTCCAGTGGCCAATCTCTCTTGCTGGGAAGAACTTCTTCCTAACAGCCAGCCTGAACCTCCCCTGGCACAGCTTGAGACTGTGTCCTCTTGTTCTGGTGCAGGGTGCCTGGGAGAAGAGACCAACCCCCAGCTGGCTCCAACCTCCCTTCAGGGAGTTGCAGAGAGCAATGAGGTCTTCCCTGAGCCTCCTCTTCTGCAGGCTAAGCAACCCCAGCTCCCTCAGCCTCTCCTTGTAGAGACTGTGTCTTGCTCCCTCTTGTCTTCACAGAAGGGACCCTCGAAGGTCATCTTGTCCAACCCCCACTCTAGGCAGCAGGGACACATCCAACTAGCTCATGTTGAAGCTTGAGCTTGAATGTCTCCAAGGATGGGGCTTCCACCAGCTCCCTGGGCAGCCTGTTCCCCACTGGCTGCCATCCCTTTGTCTTTCTGTGGAGAAGCTCTGTGGGTCTGCCACCCCTCTGTCCTCTTCTAGGGACCCCCTTCAGGTACTGTGGGCTGGGAGGTGGCTGGGGGTGTTGAAGCAGCCTGGGGGCCTGGTGCTTAGGGCCATGGATTAGTGCTGAGCCTTGAGCGCTGGGTTGAAGGCTGGACTGGAGGAGCTTGGAGGTCTCTTCCAGCCAGATGCATTCTGTGTGGTGTTCAGCAGAAAGTTGGTCTCTGCTCCTGCTGCATCCCTTTGCTCAGCCACCTGAAGCCAGGAGCAGAGCTCAAACCATCTGCTCCCAGCTCAGCCCTTCCAACCTGCAAGGCACAGCACGGGAAGGAAGCTCAGGCCAACTCTGTCCCCCCACAACTCCTTCCCAGCAGCAGTGACAGCAAACCCCCTTCTTAATTTCCTTGCATCTCATTGTGGATTGATGGCTGGGGGGGGGTGGGGGGCAGGTAACCATGGCAACTCATTGATTAGCATCCAGCCCCTGTGCAATGAAGAACATGCAGCCAGAAGAATTACAAATGATGCTGTATTGTCTGCTGCCAACAGGCTGATTACTGCCATTTTCTGCCAGGTAGAACCAGCTTTTAGAGGCAACCTGGTGAGGTGTAATTACCAGGCTGTGATTGATGCATTGCTATAGTTACTATCTGCTGTGCTCCCTGACTAATAGTTTTCAAATTCCTCTTCAGATGGAAATGCAGCTCCCTGGCAATGTTGGAGGCACAGGGCTGCAAAAGCCAGAGGGATGCATCCTGAGAGGGGCCAGGTCGGTGTCCCCTGCTGAAAAAACAGGCTGGGCAGCTGGATCCAAACCATTTATGGATTCATGGAGTGCTTTGGCTTGGAAAGGACCTTGAAGATCATCCAGTTCCAAAGCCAGGAGCGGGGACGGCTTCCTCTAGCCCACGTTGCTCAAGGCCTCGTCCAACCTGGCCTTGAACAGCTCCAGGGAGGAGGCAGCCACAGCCTCCCTGGGCAGCCTGTGCCAGCATCTCCCCACCCTCACTGGAAAGAATTTCTTCTTAATCTCCAGACTTCATCTCCCCTCCTCCAGCTTCAGCCCATTTCCCCCTTGCCTTAGCACTTCCTTGGGAGAAGAGACCAGACCCACCTGGCTCCAACCTCCTTTCAGAGAGCTGCAGAGAGCCAGGTAGTCTCCCCTCAGCCTCCTTTTCTCCAGGCTCAACACCCCCAGCTCCCTCAGCTGCTCCTCCCCAGCCCTGTCTCCAGACCCTTCCCTGGCTTGGTTGCCTTTCTCTGGACCAGCTCCAGCTCCTCAATGTCCTTCTTGGAGTCAGGACCCCAAAACTGATCCCAGTACTCAAAGTATGGTCTCACCAGTGCCCAGTACATGAGACAATCCCTGCCCTGATCCTGGTGGCCACCTTTTGCTGAGTCTCAGCATGGAAGGAAGGAAGCATCAGTGCCTGGCAGGGTTTGGGAAGGGTAACTGAAACTCCTCTGTCTGCTTTCTGCAGGAGAAAGGAAGGGCTCCAGCAGGCAAAGGGAGCTACCTGTGGGCAGCTGTCCTCTGAAAGGGAGAAATCATCCAGGCATGGTGACAATAAGCAGCTTGCCCTCTCCCTGTCTCTTTTGAAGTGCAGGAAAGGTAAGGTAGATGACATTGGGGGAACTTCTAAACAGAGTTGTGTGAGCATCTCCAGGAGGCAGGAGGAGCCAGGGGTTTGGAGTACAAGCCCTGTGAGGAGAGGCTGAGGGAGCTGGGGTTGCTTAGCCTGCAGAAGAGGAGGCTCAGGGGAGACCTTCTTGCTCTCCCCAACTCCTTGAAGGGAGGTTGGAGCCAGGTGGGGGTTGGTCTCTTCTCCCAGGCACCCAGCAGCAGAACAAGAGGACACAGTCTCAAGCTGTGCCAGGGGAGGTTCAGGCTGGCTGTTAGGAAGAAGTTCTTCCCAGACAGAGAGACTGGCCACTGGGATGTGCTTCCCAGGGAGGTGGTGGAGTCCCCATCCCTGGAGGTGTTTAGGAAGAGCCTGGATGAGTCACTTGGTACCATGGTGTAGTTGATCAGATGGTGCTGGGTGATAGGTTGGACTTGATGATCTCAGAGGTCTCTTCCAACCTTGTTAATTCTATTCTATTCTATTCTATTCTATTCTATTCTATTCTATTCTATTCTATTCTATTCTATTCTATTCTATTCTATTCTATTCTATTCTATTCTATTCTATGCTATTCTATTCTAATTCTACTCCATTCCATTCCAAGCCAGTTCAGCCTCCACTGCTGCCTGTGGAGCTGACAGAGGAAAATCCCAGAGGCAGAAGTCCTCCTGCCTCTCCTGAAAGCTGCAGGTGACCTCCCTTCCAGCTCCAGACAAAGCAACTCCCCAGGCTCCCACTGTCTTTCTCCTCCCTGCAGAGAGCTGTCCTTTGGGTCTCCCCAGCTCCCCCTCCTCTCCTGTAGCCACAGATATTTCCAGCTCCATGGTTTTATTGGCACTGACAGAGGTTTAACACTCACATAAAGCTCTCCAGACCCATGATTAAAAGTCAATAAGTGGAAGTGTTCACTGGTCTGGGGAAAAGAAATGTCTCCTAGAAGAGGTGGGCAGGGGAAACACAAGGGTGAAAGGACGCTGTAGGTCAGAGCATCCACTGCAGGCAAGGCTCTGCTGAGGGATGTCCCCACAGCAGGGGAGGCTGGATGGGAGGCAGCTGAAGTGTTTCACAGCGAGGGATCCAGCCCTTCAGGTGTGAGGTTCATTAAAGCAATGACCACAGAAGGCTGGGGCCCAGCTGGCCACATCACCACTGATCCAAGCCACCTGGGCACAGCCTGCCTCAGCTTCAGCTGCTGCCAACCAGCACCCCCAGCTCCTTTTCTGCCAGGCAGTTTCCAGCCACTCTGCCCCAAGCTTGGAGCATTCACAGGGTTGCTGTGACCCAAAGGCAGGGCCCAGCACTCAGGGTGCTTTGGAGCCACCCTTGGGGGTCCCCAACATCCCGGGGGTCCCCAAGGGTCCCCAGAGGTCATCTGGCATCCCCACTGCTGCTGCACCTCTCTGCTTGAGCCTCTCACCCCTGACCTCTAACCCACGGAGCTGTGACCCTGCGTGCTGAGGGGGAACTGGAAGTGGTGGTGGGGCTCTGGGAACCTCATCTTGCTAAAAGGGGGGTGGGAGGTGCTTAGCAAACTGCTCCAAGGCCTCTGGGGTTTGCTTTCTCTCTCTCTCTGCAGGGGGAAGAGAGTCTTTGCTGACCTGCTTGCGGTTGGTGTGCCGGTGCTGTCACAGGTGCCAGGCGTGGGGCTGAGACAAGGACAGGTCTCACCTGGTATTTGGTGTCTCCGTTTTCTCCTCTCACCACAGAGCTTGTTCTCATGAGCTCGTGGGTTTGAAGCACAGAAACGTTGTGGGGGTGGCTTTGATCTGTCTCAGGGAAGGGGGAAAAAAAACCAAGAGGCAGGGGGAGGCAGCTTTCTCCAGTGGTTCCTGGAGAGATCACACAGCACACAGGGCTGCTCCTCCGGCTGCCTCCCGCAGCTCCTGGGGACAGCTTTTGTCATGCAGGGATGATGCTTCTCTCAAGTGGAGCTAAAGGAAGGTGTCTGGCTGAGGTTTGCAGAGGTCCTGCTGAGCCTTGGCTTGGCTCGGCTGGAAATCGCTGCCTGCATCCAGCTGTGCCTGCAGATGCCTAAAGGAGGGCAGAGCTGGAGAGAGCCAGGCTGGAGCTCAGCCCAAATCGTTGCTGGTGGCTGGGAAAGGAAAGTATCCCAGCAGCAAAGCAGAGAGCCTCAGGGAGCACGGATCCAGGGATGCTGAAATGAAATGGTAGGGGTTGGAAGGCACCTCTGGAGAGCATCCAGCCCAAGCCCCCTGCCAAAGCAGGGCCCCCGAGGGCAGGTCACACAGGAACACACCCAGGTGGGGCTTGAAAGTCTCTACTGAAGGAGACTCCACAACCCCTCTGGGCAGCCTGTTCCAGGCCTCCAGCACCCTCACACCAAAGAAGTTTCTCCTTATGTGAAGGTGGAACCTCCTGGGTTCCAGCTTGTACCCCTTGTTCCTTGTCCTATCATTGGGCATCACCAAACAGAGCCTGACCCCTTCATCCTGACCCCCACCCCCAGATATTGATAGACATAGATCAGATCCCCTCTCAGCCTACTCCTCTCCAGCTTAAACAGCCCCAGGGCTTCCTCACGGCAGGGATGCTCAAGCCTGGTTAAAAAGCCTGGGGAGGGGAAGGCTGCTTTGGGGACCACTGCTGCTGTGGCCGCCCCTGTGAGCGGCAGGGGCAGATTTACAGCCTGTTGAGCAGCACTCATCACCTTTATTGGGTGTGAAAGATCCTTGTTCCTTGGCCAGCGGGAGCTGTTCAGCAGCAGCTTGCTCCAGCAGCGCTGCCGACGCCTTTAGTGCCCTCGGAGGATTAATTACAAGGAGATAGACCCTGCTCCTCTGCTGTCTCCTGGGGGTGTTTGTGAATCAAGTGTCTGTTTATCGTGGGCAAACTTCTGCTAAGGCTCTTTGTCAAAGGGAAGGGAAGGGGGGAAAAAAACCAATCTACTCCAGAGGGGGCTGCAGGGCAGGGAGCAGGGAGGGACACACACACACACACACACCTGGGAGGTCTGTGGCAGCACAGAGTCATAGAATCATAGAATCAATAAGGTTGGAAAAGACCTCAGAGGTCATCAAGTCCAACCTGTCACCCAAGACCTCCTGACAGCTAACCCATGGCTCCAAGTGCCTCATCCAATCCCCTCTTGAACACCTCCAGGGATGGGGACTCCACCACCTCCCTGGGCAGCACATCCCAGTGGCCAATTCCTCTTTCTGGGAAGAACTTTCTCCTCACCACAAGCCTGAATTTCCCCTGGCACAGCTTGAGACTGTGTCCTCTTGTTCTGGTGCTGGGTGCCTGGGAGAAGAGACCAACCCCCAGCTGGCTCCAACCTCCCTTCAGGGAGTTGTAGAGAGCAATGAGGTCTCCCCTGAGCCTCCTCTTCTCCAGGCTCCCTCAGCCTCTCCTAAAGGTGGAATACCACCACACACACCTCCACCCCCTCAGTTCTTGGGGCTTTGGAATGGTTGTCAAGCATTTTCTGGCCAACAGCATTCAGAGCTTGAACTTCCCCTGCTGGAGCAGCAGTTGGACAGAAGAGGACACAGTCTCAAGCTGTGCCTGGGGAGGTTCAGGCTGGATGTTAGGGAGAAGCTCTTCACAGAAAGAGAGATTGGCCCTTGGGCTGTGCTGCCCAGGGAGGTGGTGGAGTCCCCATCCCTGGAGGTGTTTAGGAAGAGCCTGGATGAGGCCCTTGGTGCCATGGTTTAGTTGATCAGATGGTGCTGGGTGATAGGTTGGACTTGATGATCTCAAAGGTCTTCTCCAACCTGGTCTATTCCATTCCATTCCATTCCATTCCATTCCATTCCATTCCATTCCATTCCATTCCATTCCATTCCATTCCATTCCATTCCATTCCATTCCCAGTTTGAACCTGAGCTCTTGCTGAGCCTGAGCAGAGCACAGAGTAAAGCACGGTGGGTCAGAAGCTAAAGCAAAAGAGGTTCCCCCCCCAACACACATTTCTTGGGGCTATGAAAGCAAAGCAGAGCCCTGAAGCACCTGGGATTGAGCACTGTGGCTTCTCACGGCCCTCTAAACCCTAACTCCTGCATTGATGACCAGCTCCAGGGGCAAGGCTTGAAAGGCTTTAACCAGCTTGGAGAAGCAGCTTGGTTGCAATCAAAGGCTTTGTGCAGACAGCTGAGCACTGATGACTTCCCAGGGGGAGGGATTGCTTGTTGCAAAGAAGAGGACTTTGGAACCAAATTAACCTCCTCGGAGGTGTTTTGTTTCGTCTTGATGTCGTTGGCCAAAAAAAAACCCCAAAGAGGCAGCCTTAAACATGCAGAAGGAGATGATAATCTCCAACAGCATTATCTCAGCTCCAAAACAAGGCTGCAGAGATAAGACAGCAGGCTTCAAACAAACTGGAGCTGGGGGTAACACCTGGAGATAACTGAAGCCATTTGCCATTGCTGGGCAAGGTGTCCCCCCCCCCTCCCTCCTTTTCTCTGCTCCCTCTGTCCACCAGCAAGGAGCCATGCAAAACCTGCACCCTCAAAGTGCCCTCCTGACCTGTGGGAAACACCTCCTGCCATGGCTGGGGATATCACAGGGGGTGGGAAGGGACCTCTGGAGATCAGCCAGTCCAACTCCCCTGCCAGAGCAGGGTCACCCAGGGCAGGTCACCCATCCAGGTGGGTTTGGAAGCTCTCCACACAAGGAGACTCCACAACCTCTCTGGGCAGCCTGCCCCAGGCCTCCAGCACCCTCACACCAAAGAAGTTCCTCCCCATGTGGAGGTGGAACCTCCTGTGTACCAGCTTGTACCCCTTGTTCCTTGTCCTATCATTGGGCATCACCAAACAGAGCCTGACCCCTTCATCCTGACCCCCACCCCTCAGATATTGATAGACATCTGAATCCACCCCCTGCTAAAGCAGGTTCTCCCTTGAGCAGCTTGCACAGAATCACATCCAGGGGGGTTGGAAGCTCTCCAGAGAAGGAGACTCCACAACCTCTCTGGGCAGCCTGCTCCAGGCCTCCAGCACCCTCACACCAAACAACTTTCTCCTCATCTTCATCTGGAACCTCCTGGGGTGCAGTTTGTGCCCACTGCCCCTTATCATAGAATCATAGAATCAACAAGGTTGGAAAAGACCTCAGAGGTCATCAAGTCCAACCTGTCACCCAGCACCTCCTGACAGCTAAACCATGGCTCCAAGTGCCACATCCAATCCCTTTTTGAACACCTCCAGGGATGGTGACTCCACCACCTTCCTGGGCAGCACATTCCAGTGGCAAATTCCTCTTTCTGGGAAGAACTTTCTCCTCACCTCCAGCCTAAACTTCCCCTGGTGCAGCTTGAGACTGTGTCCTCTTGTTCTGGTGCTGGGGGTCAAGATGAAGAGACCAACCCCCAGCTGGCTCCAACCTCCCTTCAGGGAGTTGTGGAGAGCAAGAAGATCTCCCCTGAGCCTCCTCTTCTGCAGGCTAAGCAACCCCAGCTCCCTCAGCCCCTCCTCACAGGGCTGTGCTCCAGACCCCTCCCCAGCCTTGTTGCCCTTCTCTGGACGCATTCAAGAGTCTCAGTGTCCTCTTGTCCTGTCCCTGGGCACCACCAAAAAGAGCCCAGCCCCAGCCTCATGCCCTCCACCCTTTGTATATGTATTTCCCCTCATTCATGTTGCCTCCTTTGGCCAGCCATTCATTCTTCTGGGGTGTGTGTGTGTGTGTGTGTGTGTGTGTCAATACTTTGTGCTGATGAAGGTTTTCCCTCCTGCCTTTTCCTTCCTTGCTATGCTGCCTGTCAGGATCTTGCTATTACTTAATGGCTCTCATCCAGGGAGGGAAGTTCCCAGGCAGAAACCCCAAGCAGTGATGTTATGAATTCCTCCTGCCTGGCAATAACTTTTTCCTTTTTTTTATGAGGGTTTTTATTCTTTAGATGATATATGAAACCCATCCTTTTATTAGTTATTTATTTATTTGCTCCTTGAATGCAGCCAAGCCTGCTGCTGTTCAATCCTTGCCCTTGAATTCCTTTCTCCTTTCCCTCCCCCTGCCCCCACCCCCCTCTCCCTTTTTCACCTGAGTGGCATTTTCAGTGGAGATGTTTAATACAGCTCTAATCCCCCTGACTCCCTGAGGTACAAGAAAGGAGCTTTACAGGCCCATAAATCCAGGAAGATAAAGTGCAGGTTTTATTAGGTGGGTAGCTATGGAAATACCCAGAAAGAAAAAAGTGCTCTAATAGGAAGCAGTCGGCAACAAATTTGCCTAAGAGTTCCATTTAGCACGGGGAAAGCACTTGGAGGAAAAGCTCTGCCAGGGTGTCCTGGTGGGAAGTGATGCTGGGATGGAATGAGCAGCCCTGAGGGCTGGCAGCATAGACTCACAGAATTAGGATGGGATGGGATGGGATGGGATAGGATGGGATAGAGAGGAGGGAGAGGAGAGGAGAGGAGAGGAGAGGAGAGGAGAGGAGAGGAGAGGAGAGGAGAGGAGAGGAGAGGAGAGGAGAGGAGGAGAGGAGAGGGAGAGGAGAGGAGAGGAGAGGAGAGGAGAGGAGAGGAGAGAGAGGAGAGGAGAGGAGAGGAGAGGAGAGGAGAGGAGAGGAGAGGAGAGGAGAGGAGAGGAGAGGGAGGAGAGGAGAGAGGAGAGAGGAGAGGAGAGGAGAGGAGAGGAGAGAAGAGAGGAGAGAAGAGAAGAGAAGAGAGAGAAGAGAAGAGAAGAGAAGAGAAGAGAAGAGAAGAGAGAGAAGAAGAGAAGAGAAGAGAAGAGAAGAGAAGAGAAGAGAAGAGAAGAGAAGAGAAGAGAAGAGAAGAGAAGAGAAGAGAAGAGAAATTAACCAGGTTGGAAGAAACCTTTGAGATCATCATGTCCAACCTCTTTTGCTTTAGCTTCTAACCCACCGTGCTTTACTCTGTGCTCTGCTCAGGCTCAGCAAGAGCTCAGGTTAAAATTGAAAATAGCATAGCATAGCATAGCATAGCATAGCATGGCATAGCATGGCATAGCATGGCATAGCATGGCATAGCATAGCATAGCATAGCATAGCATAGCATAGCATAGAATAGAATAGAATAGAATAGAATAGAATAGAATAGAATAGAATAGAATAGAATAGAATAGAATAGAATTAACCAGGTTGGAAGAGACCTCAGAAGTCATCCAGTCCAACCTATCACCCAGCACCATCTGATCAACTACACCATGGCACCAAGTGACTCATCCAGGCTCTTCCTAAACACCTCCAGGGATGGGGACTCCACCACCTCCCTGGGAAGCACAGCCCAGGGGCCAATCTCTCTTTCTATGAAGAACTTCTTCCTAACATCCAGCCTGAACCTCCCCTGGCACAGCTTGAGACTGTGGCCTCTTGTTCTGCTGTTGGGTGCCTGGGAGAAGAGACCAACCCCCGGCTGGCTCCAACCTCCCTTCAGGGAGTTGTAGAGAGCAAGAAGGTCTCCCCTGAGCCTCCTCTTCTGCAGGCTAAGCAACCCCAGCTCCCTTAGCCTCTCCAATTGTCAGGGCTGGAAGGGACCTCAAAGCTCAGCCAGTTCCAGCCCCCCTGCCATGGGCAGGGACACCTCACACCACAGCAGGTTGCTCACAGCCTCATCCAACCTGGCTGCAAACACCTCCAGGCAGGAGGCTTCCACCACCTCCCTGGGCAGCCTGTGCCAGGCTCTCACCACCCTCCTGGGGAACAACTTCTTCCTAACATTCAATCTGAATTTCCCCACTTCTAGTTGTGCTCCATCCCCCCACACCTATCACTCCCTGGCACCCTCAAAAGTCCCTCCCTGTCAGGGTGCATCCAGCTGTGCCTGCAGATGTTTAAGGCAGAGCAGAGCTCAACAGAGCCAGGCTGGAGCTCAAATCACTGCTGATGGACAGACTGGTTGGGCAAATCTCCCAGCAGCAAAGCAGAGAGCTTCAGGGAGCATGAATCCAGGGATGCTGAAATGAAATGGTGCTGGTTTGTGGCTGGGAAGGGATTTTGGGGGCAGAAAAGAGATGTTGCTGTACACAACCAAAGCGGTTCAGGCACTGGGGACAGCTCTGCTGGCAGTGGAGCAGTGATTGTGTGTAGTTAGCAGCACAGTAGGAACACATCCAAACAGCTGGAGAAAAGGAGGCTGAGGGGAGACCTTCTGGCTCTCTACAGCTCCCTGAAAGGAGGCTGGAGCCAGGTGGGAGTTGGTCTCTTCCACCAAGGAACAAGGGACAGGACAGGACAAGAAGAAATCACCTCAAGTTGCCCCAGGGGAGGTTCAGTTTGGACATGAAGAACAATTTCTTTCCCAAGGCAGTGGTGGAGTCCCCATCCCTGGAGGGCTTTGAAAGCCCTGGAGATGTGGTGCTGAGGGCCATGGTTTGGCGGTGCCCTGGCAGTGCTGGGGTAAGGCTTGGACTCAGTGATCTTAAAGGTGTCTTCCAACTGAAACAATTCCATGATTCTCTGTCACCAGTAGATCCTGTCCAGCTGACAGGGCTGCAGCTGAGGGACTGATGGATTTGCCCAGGCATGCGGAAAGGGAGCTCCCAAAGGCACAAAGCAATGGTGCTGAGTGGGAGTGCAGAGCACCATGGGGGGTGTGTGTGGGGGTTTGTAACCCATCTGGCCCCAGCTCCATGGAAGGGCTCTCAGTTCTGAGGGCCATCCTGCCTGGGGGCTACCAGCAGCCTGCTTTCCTTGGCACCTCTGCATCAAAGCCACTTGCCAGGAGGTCACCATGGCTGATGCTGTGGCTCAGGAAAGCCTCTGCCATGGAGCTGTGCCGGGCCATTGAGGAGCAGCCACCAGAGATGAGCCCTTGTTCTCCATCCCCACCTCCACCCTCCTCCTCTGACCTTTGCTGTCCTCTCTGACCTGCTTTGGGCTCTTCTTAGATGATTTTTGCCCCGAAGCCGTGGTCTGTGTCACGACCCTTTGCAAAGAGTCATTTCCCTGGGTACTTGGGGGAGTGTTTGGCCTTGGCCTTTGGCCTGGCAGTGGGATGGGATGGGATGCAGAGCCGGGGTTTGTGCAGCACTAGATGGCAGGAGTCAGTCATGCAAAAGGACGAGGCTTGTCTCCCTTGGAAAATACAGCAGGAGCTGCCGGGGTGGAAATCTGCCAGCTCAGAGCTGCCGTGGACCAGGATGGGCTTAAGCAGCTCAAATCCCTTCTGCAGCCAGACTTTAGGAATCTGCCTCCTGTCTTTCCCACAATCCAGGCATGTCCTGCTTTTGAGGATGGGAGGATTTGGAGAGGCTTTACAAACTAGAGCTGTGGTTGCAAGGCGGATCTTGGCGCGGGGTCCGGGCGTGCTCAGAGCGCTGCTGTGGCTGGGGGTGGTTGTGTGCTTGGGGTGGATGATTCCTTTGTGGGGGTCATAGCATCATGGAATGGGTTGGGTCGGAAGGGACCTTGAAGATCAGCCAGTTCCAACCCCCTGCCATGGGCAGGGACACCTCCCACCGGCACAGGTTGCTCAAGGCCTTATCCAACCTGGCCTTAAACACCTCCAGGGAGGGGACAGCCACAGCCTCCCTGGGCAGCCTGTGCCAGCCAGGCTCTCCCCACCCTCACTCTCAAGAGTTTCTTCATCATCTCCAGACTGCATCTCCCCTCTCCCAGCTCAAAGCCATTGCCCCATATCCTATCACTCCTTGTTGGGAGCTGTGGCCAGGTACCCCTGCTCCTGCCTCCCCCAGAGCATCAGCCAGGGAAGTCCTGAGAGCTGAGCTGCAGTAACAGCAGATTCTTACCCACGTTCTGCATTGAGATATCATCTTTAGCTGCCTGACAATCTTACTCTTTGCTTAGCCTTGTGCAATTCTTCCTGTTCAGCCTCTGCTCTCCAAAGCAAGGATGAAACCAAAGAGCTCTCTGGAGGGGCTGGTTGTCTGCTTCAGGCACTCAGCTGCATTTCCAGCTTGTTCCTGTCCCTCCCAGTATGTTCCAGACAGCTCTGGCTCTGTGCTTCAGCCAAGCAGCCATTGAAGTGAGAGGCACAGGGAAATGCTCTGCTGCTCCAAGTCTTGTTAGAACTTCTCTCTGGCTGTGACTTGGCTTTTAGAGATGCTCTCGGTGGCTGGCAGCAGCTGTCACATCTCCCAGTCCCTAATGGGGTTTCCTATCGAGCTGTTACTGGTGTGGCTGTAACCTTTCTGTTGTCTGTGCTGTGATATTATCGGGCCAGAAACCTGAGTTGAGAGGCAGCTGATGCAAAATCAATCTCTGGAGCACCTGAAAGAGGGAAGATTGGTACCAAGTGTTGTAGTGACAACAAAAGGAACAGTTTCTCCCTTGGAAGTTCCTCCTGGGATGGAGATGAAGAGTTGCTTTCCCTCTTCTGTGCAGAAGGAAATGGAGGAGAGGGATAGCGTCAGCCTGTGCCAAAGAACTGGGGGCAGAGAAGCTGCTGAAGAACCAACAAAGCTGCTCTGTGCTCCAGGGAGGCTAAGATCTGAGCAGAGAGCAGCCTGTCCCCTGCGGCTGGTGCAGAGGAGGCATCAGGCACTGAGCACTCCTTTCATCACGGCACAATTAGAGAGGATCGCTAATGATCTAATTGTTCCTCTCCTCCCAGCCCGGGGAGCGGAGTGGAGATACTCCCCGGTGCTAATCCAGGCGTCGAAGACTTGCTCTGCCAAGCTCTCCCCTCGGAACGCTGCCTGAGCTTTGGCAAGGGGTAGTGGCAAACCAAGATGCTCCCAGTGCCTGCACAGCCCAGAGCAGCAGAGCCTCCACCAGCTGAGCTGCTGAGAACTCCACAGCACTCCAAACTCTTCCAGGGCTTACACCAGCCATCAGCTGCTGCCCGACCCACATGGAATCACACAATTGTCAGGGCTGGAAGGGACCTCAAGGCTCAGCCAGTTCCAACCCCCTGCCATGGCCAGGGACACCTCACACCACAGCAGGTTGCTTACAGCCACAGCCAGCCTGGCTGCAAACACCTCCAGGCAGGAGGCTTCCACCACCTCCCTGGGCAACCTGTGCCAGGCTCTCACCACCCTCATGGGCAAGAACCTCTTCCTAACATCCAATCTGAATCTCCCCACTTCTAGTTTGGCTCCATTGCTTCCAGTCCTATCACTTCCTGACACCCTCAGAAGTCCCTCCCCAGCTTTCTTGGAGCCCCCTTCAGACACCGGAAGGCCACAATTAGGTCTCCTTGGAGCCTTCTCTTCTCCTGACTGCACAACCCCAACTCTCTCACTCTGTCCTCATAGCAGAGCAGCTCCAGCCCTCTGCTCCTCCTCGTGGCCCTTCTCTGGACACCTTCCAGCACCTCCAGATCCTTCCTGGAACAGAGGCTCCACAACTGGATGCAGTACTCCAGGTGGGGTCTCAGCAGAGCAGAGTAGAGGGGGAGAATCACCTCCCTTGACCTGCTGGCTCACAGCCTCCCCCAGACCTTTCTTGGTGCTGTAGCCATGGAAAATCAGAGGCAAGGCTGCAGGCTCCATCTCTGCTGGGGAAGGGACTGTGCTAAGCCTGAGGGATAACATTAAAGCTGATAGGAATCAGTGCAGAAAGCAGGCTTAGATCTGCTGCTGGGGATGTTTGTTTGCAGGGAGCCACATGTCTCCTCTGGGATGGAATTAGCCCCAGCACAAACTCTAAATCCAATGTTTCCCTTTGGAGTTTGGAAGCTCTCTGGGCCTGCTGGTTCCAGGCAGAGGGGACAGCCATGGCTGGCAGATTTTTAGGGGTTATAGAATAGAATAGAGTAGAGTAGAGTAGAGTAGAGTAGAGTAGAGTAGAGTAGAGTAGAGTAGAGTAGAGTAGAATAGACTGGGATGGGATGGGATGGGATGGGATGGGATGGGATGGGATGGGATGGGATGGGATGGGATAGGATAGGATAGGATAGGATAGGATAGGATAGGATAGGATAGGATAGGATAGGATAGGATAGGATAGAATTAACCAGGTTGGAAGATAACTTTGAGATCATTAAGTCCAACTTATCTCCCAACACCACCTGATCAACTCAACCATGGCACCAAGCACCCCATCAAGTCTCTTCCTAAATACCTCCAGGGATGGTGACTCCACCACCTCCCTGGGCAGCACAGCCCAGTGGCCAATCTCTCTTTCTATGAAGAACTTCTTCCTAACATCCAGCCTGAACCTCCCCTGGCACAGCTTGAGACTGTGTCCTCTTGTTCTGGTGCTGAGTGCCTGGGAGAAGAGACCCACCCCCAGCTGGCTCCAACCTCCCTTCAGGGAGTTGTAGAGAGCAAGAAGGTCTCCCCTGAGCCTCCTCTTCTCCAGGCTAAGCAACCCCAGCTCCCTCAGCTTCTCCTCAGAGGGCTGTACTCCAGACCCCTCCCCAGCTTTGTTGCCCTTCTCTGGACACCTTCCAGCAACTCAACATCTTTCTGAAGCTGGTTTTGTGGTCAGCAGGTCAAAGGAGGTTCTCCTCCCCCTCTACTTTGCCCTGATGGGGCCACATCTGGAGTATTGTGTCCAGTTTTGGGCTCCCCAGTTCAAGACAGGCAGGGAACTGCTGGGGAGAGTCCAGCAGAGGCTTATGAGGATGCTGAAGGGACTGGAACATCTGTGTGATGAGGAAAGGCAGAAAGCTCTGGGGCTGTGGAGCCTGGAGAAGAGAAGGCTGAGAGGGGATCTGCTCAGTGTCTATAAATACCTGAAGGGTGGAGGTCGAGAAGAAAGGGCCAGGCTCATGTTAGTGGTGTCCAGGGACAGGACAAGGGGCAGTGGGTACAAACTGGACCCCAGGAGTTTCCAGATGAAGAGGAGGAGAAAGTTGTTTGGTGTGAGGGTGCTGGAGGCCTGGAGCAGGCTGCCCAGAGAGGTTGTGGAGTCTCCTTGTGTGGAGAGCTTCCAAAACCCCCCTGGGCATGGTGCTGCTGGGCAGGGTGCTGTGGGTGCCCTGCTGGAGCAGGGGGGTTGGACTGGACAGAGCTCCCTTCCAACCCCAACCATTCTGTGATTTGTAACCTGACTTTTCATCTCACCCACAGCTGTTACAATGATCCTCCTGCATCAGAGGATCCCAGGGTTGAGTCTGATTCCTGGGAAAGGCAAGCAAGGGGACTCCTGCAGGGGTGAGGGATGCAGTGCTGCTCTGGGGTGACCCAAGGCATGGCTGCATCTTGGTTTTTCAGGCTGGCTCCCTGCCAGAGGGGGCTGGCAAACATCTGGGCAGATGTAACACATGCAGGTGGCTGAACATCTGTCCCTGTCCCTCGAAAGCATCCCCTCAGATCCAGAGATGAGCAGGCACAAGCCCTGCTTGCAGATGAGGATATGCTGAAGCCTTCCCCTGCTCTGACTCCAGCTGGTGCCTGGGGATGCACTGAAAGCTTCTTCAACTGGGAAACAGCAGCAGCAGGGCATTATCCAGCTGCAGTTTTTCCATGCCCAGGGAGGGAGCAAGATGGCAAAGCAGCTGAAAAGATGGACACTGCCTCCTTTCTTAACTCCTTCTCCTGCCAGCAGCTGGGTTCAGCAGCCTCCTGGCAGCCTCATGTGGTTCTGGCAGGGCTAGACCCAACCTTTCCATCAAGTGGAGGGGAAAAAAAACCACACAAGAGGGGAAGGGTCTCAGTCTTGTGCTTTCCATTCCCTGAAGCAGGAGGGAAAGGAGATGCCTCTGTAGGGGTTTTTCATTCAGACTGAATGGGAGAGCCAAAGCCTGGGGTTAACCATGCAGGCTGGGCACTGATGGAGCATGTCTGTGCACATGAGAGCTCTTCAGGAGAAGCCTGATTCCTGTGCATGTGCACCACTCACAAGAACAAAACCACTCCCTGGAGCTGGTTGCAAGAGCAGAATTGTCTTCTGAAGAGAACTCAGAAAGCCAGAGGGCTTTGGAAAGGGCACTGCAGAGGCTTTGAATGTTTTCCTTCCCTCTAAACTAAAGATAATGTTTACTGCTTCCCTCCTCCTCTTTATTTCCCCCTCTCCTTGCCCATGCAAAACAGAGGCTGCTGTGCAAAAGGCAACCACATGCAAACCAAACACCCTCCTGGACATGGTGAGCTGCTGGGTCTGGGAGTTCTGGGGGTGGCGGCACCGGGGTAGGGCACAGCTCCAAGCTGAGGAGCACCAACAGAGCTACCTCTGCAAAAAAAACCAGCTGCTGGAATGGGTGCTGCTGGGCACAGCCTGCTGAGTTTGCAGGGACCGGAACACTCTGCATGTGGGATGGAGAAGGGTGGGAGGGCACCAGCAGATGTGTGGTGTGAGCACGGGGTTGTCATAGAATCCTGGAGTGCTGGGGGCTGGAAGGGACCTCTGGAGATCAAGTCCAACTCCCCTGCTCCAGCAGGGCACCCACAGCAGCTTGCCCAGCAGCACAATGGCCAGGGGGGTTTGGAAGCTCATTTATAGACATATGAATCCAACCCCCTGCTAAAGGAGATTCCCTTAGATCAGCTTGCACAGGATCACATCCAGGGGGGCTGGAAGCTCCCCAGAGAAGGAGACTCTGCAAGCTCTCTGGGCAGCCTGCTCCAGGCCTCCAGCACCCTCACACCCAGCAAGTTTCTCCTCATGTGGAGGTGGAACCTCCTGGGTTCCAGTTTGTGCCCCTTGCCCCTTGTGCTGTCCCTGGGCACCAAGGTCAGTCAAGGTAAGGCTGTGGATGATGCTCATCCCTCTGAGTATTGCACTGAGCTACTGCTGGGGAGAGCACCAGGGCACCTGAACAGTGTGGAAACGGAGCCATGGGCATCATCCCCAGATCTTCCCACCCCTGCCTGCTGCTTCTGCTCACCAAAGGTGCTGGGAACGTGTTGGGGTGCTGCTGCAGGGAGGAGAAGAGGAAAGTGGGAATTAAGGATGAGAAGAAAGCAAGGAGAGGAGAAGCTGCAAGTGGCAGGGATGAAGGCAAAGTATTGCTGATGTTTGGCAAGGTCTCCAGGGTTATCCTGGGACTGGAGATGATTAATGTGCCCAAGGACTCCTCTCTCTGTGGTCTGCTGGCCAGGGGATCTGTCACTGCCTCGTGATGGACTGCCTGGCTCCCACGTGTTGCCCTTCTCAGGTGGGTTATTGATGATCCACCTTCACCAACCATACCTTGGAATTACTTCATGGCCCAGGAAAGAGCCATCGGAGCTGGCTGGAGAGAGCCTGAAGGGGCATGGCCCCTGCAAGGGGCTGGCAGGAGATGGTTAAAACCCATGGCCCCTGCAAGGGGCTGGCAGGAGATGGTTAAAACCCATGGCCCTAGCAAGTCTGCCCCCTCCTCTCTGAGGGACAGCAGCTCCAGAGCTCCTGGGTGACTTCTGAGGGTGTTTGATGACAGGGAAGTCGTGCTGGGCTCTGGCTGTGCCATTGGATGCTCCTAATCGGCTGGGGTGAGAGGTGTCTTTGAATTTCTCCGCGGTTATAAAGCAGACCTCGGGGTGGGACACAATCAGCTGGTGACGCTTTGCTGCCCTGCCTTCCCTTGCTGCTGATTGCTTTGTTCCCCGGCGCGGACCTTTCATCAGAGCTGGGCAGAGGCGCTGGTGGGTCCCGTTCTGCCCTCACCCCCTCCTTTGGCTTCCTCTGCACAGAGCTCAGATTAGCTGAGTAAAAGCTGCTGCTGCTTTGATTGACTCCCAGATCAATTAAGGCAGCGTGTGGTCGGGCGGAGGGCTCGGAGCCGCCGTTTTACCCCGATCTCCTCACTCCGTTCTCCGGGGACCTTTCAGGTTAATTGCCCTGATCTCTCGCTGTCTTTTTCCTGCTTGCCCTGAAGGACTCTCTGCCTTACACTGCCCTGCGTGGCCAAGGCTGTGATGAATCCAAGCCGAGGGAGGTGCTGGGGAAAGAAGGGAGGAAAAAAAAAAAAAAAAAGGAAAGGTGGGAGGGAGAGAATTGATTTGCTCCATCAGGCAGCGAGCAGCAGTTGCTTGCCACTGTTTAATTCGCAGCTCAAGCCCCGTGGAGAATGCAAACGGCTCCGCTCCTCGGCCAATTTACAGCTGCTGACAGGCTGCTAAACAACATCTCTGTTAGGTGCCAGTGCCGGTGCCAGTCCGTGGACTCGGCCCCGGGTGACAGCATGAGGCATAGGTGAGCAGTGGGGATGCTGATGCTGCTCTTTCTAATGAGCCCTGCCTGCTGCAACACCCCCAGCACCTTCTCCTAGGAGCACAGACTGAGAGAGCTGGGGTTGTGTAGTCTGGAGAAGAGAAGGCTCCGAGGAAACCTTCTTGTGGCCTTCCAGGGTCTGAAGTGGGCTCCAAGAAAGCTGGGGAGGGACTTGTGAGGGTGTCAGGGAGGGATAGGACTGGCGGGGATGGAGCAGAACTAGAAATGGGGAGATTGAGATTGGATGTCAGGAAGATGTCAGGACACTTCTGAGGGTGTCAGGGAGGGATAGGACTGGGGGCCATGGAGCAAAACCAGAAGTGGGGAGATTAAGTTTGGATGCTAGGAAGAAATTCTTCCCCAGGAGGGTGGTGAGAGCCTGGCACAGGCTGCCCAGGGACGTGGTGGAAGCCTCATCCCTGGAGGTGTTTGCAGCCAGGCTGGAGGTGGCTGTGAGCAACCTGCTGTGGTGTGAGGTGTCCCTGCCCATGGCAGGGGGTTGGAACTGGCTGATCCCTGAGGTCCCTTCCAACCCTGACAAGTCTATGATTCTGCCAGCACCCAGTGCAGCCCTTTCTGCCTTCAGATTTAGTCTGGTTGGCTTTTGGAAGAGGCTGACAGATGAAAGCTCACTTCAGATGGATTTGGGGACCTCCATGTGGGCTGGATTTAAGTGGGGGTGAAGGGTGAGGGTACTGAGGGTTGGACTTGCCCTTCTGAGCACGGGGAGGCGGGCACTGCCCACCTCTGTGATCCTGTGCACAGTGTGAGCTGGCAAAGCCACAGGGGTCAAACCTGAAGGATTTGGGTTGCTCTCCATTGGGATTTAGTGGGTTGGGGTGTCTTGAAACAAGGCAGGCTCTCAGCTGCAAGGGAATCATGGAATCATTAAGCCTGGAAGAGCCCTTTAAGATCATCCAGTCCAGCCAGCAACTCAACACCACCATGGCCACTAAAGAGTGGCCCCAAGTGCCATGGCCACAGGTTTCTTGCACACCTCTGGGGATGGGGACTCCACTACCTGCCTGGGCAGCCTGTGCCAATCCCTGACCGCTCTTGCACCAAAGGAATTTTTCCTAATCTCCAACCTAACCCTCCCCTGGCACAATTTCAGGCCATTTCCTCTCTTTCTGTTGCTAATTACTTGAGAGAAGAGACTGAGCCCCACCTGCCCCCAACCTCCTCTCATCCCTGGTGAAGGGAGAGGCCCTTCCAGCAGTGCCCCAGGGGATGGAAAGGGAGGAGGTGCTGAGCTAACCTCCATGCACTCTGGCTTCTTTTTAAGATAACCTTTCCTATCACTTTCTATCGCACAACAACCTTCTGGTGTGAGGCTTGCCCCTTTCTGCAGAGGAAATGGCCTCAGGTTGCCCCAGGGCAGGGTGAGGTTGGCCACGAGGAACAATTTCTTCACCCAAAAGGGTTGTCAAGGCCTGGCCCAGGCTGCCCAGGGTAGTGGTGGAGTCCCCATCCCCGGAGGGGTTTCAAAGCTGTGGAGGAGTGGTGCTGAGGGCTGTGGTTAGCTGGCCATGGTGGTGTTGGGTTGATGGTTGGACTTCATGAGCTGAAAGGTCACTTTCCACCTAATCCATTCTGTGTTTCTATGACCTCTGAGCTGGCAGTGGGTGAAGGAGAGGTCACCCCTTGCCCACCACCCTCACCCTGCATCTGGTTTTGGGGCTCTAATTAGCAGCTCTGCCATTTGGGTGGCAGGTGGGCATCCATTGTTTGTGCTGGCAGGAGGGATGGGACAGTTCATCAGACAATTAGAAAGCAAAGGGGGGGGGTGGGGGTAGGAAAAAGCAAGCAACCCAGCTTGTTCCAAGCTGCAATGAGGAAAGAAAAAGGCAGCAGGCAGCACAAATGGATCTGTGCAGCTTTGAAGTGTTTACTACAAACCTATTTTCTTCTCTCTTCCCATGGGAGATAATTAAGAAGGAGGCTGCTCCTCTGCTACCGTTGGGTATCAAGAGATGTTGCCACATCCCCTTAACTCCAGTGGACCTCCTTGAAGCTGGCAGCTGATCAATTGAGGGCATTGAGGAGAGGAGGCTTATTTTGATTTCTTTTCTTTTCTTTTTTTTTCCTCCCTTTCCCCTTCACTGTAAGTTTCAGCGTGATGATTATTTCCTTGGCTGGATTGATTCATAGCTGGTTGGCTTCGTTAGCTGAAACATGCCCTGGACCAAATTAGCCCGGAGCTCTCAGTGATCAAGAAGGATGGAAGGGTTTGTTCTTATCAGTAATTGATCACGGAGCTATTAATGGATGCAAATGCCTTTGTTGGCCCTGCTTTGATAAATAACTTGCTGGCTGCTCCTCTCTGATATGATTTGTGCTCACATTGCAGTCCCCAGGCCGTGGGCTGGAGCGTCTGGCTAGCAGGCGACAGAGCTCGTGGCTTGGTTTGCTTCTGCTGCATCAAGTTATTGATGGGCAAACCTCCCCAGCTTGCTTCAGCTGCCTTGCTTGGCTCCAACCTCAGCAAGCTGCTCAGCTTTTTGTGGTCAGAAAGCTGGTTCCCACTTCTGCAGCGTGGGTTTGAGTCTCATTTTAGGCTTAAACTTTAGGAGCTGCTCCCACAGGCTGGAGGGGGTTTAAGGAGAGCTGTGGTGCTTGGAGGGCCTCGCTGGTGCAGCTGCCAAGCTGTAACCTGGTCCTGCACCTGGATCCCTCCTCTGCATCCCCCCAAGGGTGCAGGCACCCACCAGACCTACAGTCTCCGTGTGGTTTGATTTCTTGCTGGTGATTGATCCAAATGGGTGGCTCTGTCCCCACATCTACTCACCAGATGGTTCCTGAAACCTCTTGGAAAGAATCATAGAATGCAGGGAGATGGAAGGGACCTTTAAAGGTCATCCAGTCCAACCCCTCCCTGCAGTCAGCAGAGGCATCCCCAGCTAGATCAGGTCGTTCAGAGCTTCCCATCCAAGTCTGACTGTGAATGTCTCCAGAGATGGAGCCTCCACCACCTCTCAGAGCAACCTGTTCCAGTGTTCCAGCACCCTCGTGGGGAAGCATTTCTTCCTAATGTCCAATCTAAATCCACTCTTCTCCAGTTCCAAGCCATTGCCCCTTGTCCTGTTGCTACAAGCCCTTGGAAACAGCCCCTCCCCAGCTTACTTGTAGGCCTCCTTCAAGGACAGTGACCCGGGAGCAAGGATGCTTGGGGCTGGGAGTGCTCACACCAGTGTTTAGCTCAGCTTCGTGCTCTTGGGAAGGACCTGGAGGGCAGGATCCTGCTGAAAAGCTGTGGCCAGGGCACTCTGGGACACAGTTTAGTGGTCATGGTGGTGCTGGGTTGAGGCTTGGACTTGAGGATCTTTGAGGTCTTTTCCAGCCTCCATGGCTTTACAACTCTGTGAAGCATGCTGGAGAGAGTTCCCCTGCTCTGGTGCACCCTGCTCTGGCGCACCCTGCGCTAGGACTTGGCTTGGATTAGATGATCTCCAGAGGTCCTTCCCAACCCCTTATCGTTCTGATCCCCCTGCAACTGCCTTTCCTCAACCATTTAGAAATAGAAATAGAATTAACCAGGTTGGAAGAGACCTTTGAGATCATCGAGTCCAACCTATCACCCAACACCATCTAATCAACTAAACCATGGCTTCAAGAGCCGCATCCAAGCCTTGTCTGAACACCTCCAGGGATGGAGACTCCACCACCTCCCTGGGCAGCACATCCCAGTGGCCAATTCCTCTTGCTGGGAAGAACTTTCTCCTCACCTCCAGCCTAAACCTCCCCTGGCGCAGCTTGAGACCGTGTCCTCTTGTTCTGGTGCTGAGTGCCTGGGAGAAGAGACCAACCCCCAGCTGGCTCCAACCTCCCTTCAGGGAGTTGTAGAGAGCAATGAGGTCTGCCCTGAGCCTCCTCTTCTCCAGGCTGAGCAACCCCAGCTCCCTCAGCAGCTTCTCCTTCACAGGTGCCTGTGCAGCACTTAACCCTGCGGGGCATTGCTCCCTGGTGGGGCTCTCCTCACCCCGTTGTGGTGCACCCCTCAGGGACAAGGAAGAGGCAGTCAGTGAGGATACCTTGCTACTTTTTTTGCTACAAATAACTCTTGGATAATGTCTTCCCCCCCCCCCCATTCCCCCCCCCCCCCCCCTCTTCATTATGGTAATGGCATCATTTTGGAGCATGGCAGTTCTCAGGCACAAATAGCACTAAATCACCTCCTTCTTCTCTGGTAGCTCCACTAATATTATTAATACCCTGCATTCATAAAACAATTTTCAGCATCTCAAAGTGCTCTGCACACATTAATTTAGCCTCACAACCTTCCACTGGGAGAATTGCCAGTATGAGTCACATTTCATAGCAGGGTAGAGAGGGGAGCACTGAAGAGGACGACTGAGCTCTCTCCACGTTTACACCAGCACAGGATAAGTGCACTGGAGATGATGGCAGATGAACTGGTGAGAGTCTGCAGGATTTGACTCATGCTGGGGGTGGGGGGAGGGGAGGACTCTCCTTAAGGTCCCTCAATGAATCATTGGCAGAGTCATAAATAGAGCTCCGAGAACCCTCAGACTCCTGGCTTGGTGCTGTTCCCCAGCAGAGGAAAAGGTTCTTGGTACCCTGGGTGAACTGTCAGGGTTTGAAGGGACCCCAAGCATCATTTGGTTCCAACCCTCTTGACATAGGCAGGGACACCTCACACACTAGGTTAGATTTGAGGGAGCAAGGAGCTGCGAGACATGCAGGCTGGGGAAGGGTGTGGGGGGTGGTAGAAGTGGGAGAAAACAGCTGATCTGCAGGCTTCTGCTCCAACTTCCATCTCTTGATGGGAATTTGTAGGGATTTGGGGCTCCCTGCAGGGCAGGTGGTGGTGCAGGCAGAGCTGTCACTTGCTCAAGTTTTGGGAGTGTCACCCTGGAGCAGCCCCAGGTTGGGATGAGCTGCACGGCGCCTGTGAGCCTGCCAGGTTCTACCTTGGCTGGATGAGATGCTCCCCCTTGGAGGTGTTCAAGGCCAGGCTGGATGAGGCCTTGAGCAACCTGGGCTGGTGGGAGGTGTCCCTGCCCCATGGCAGGGAGCTTGGAACTGGATGATCTTGAAGGTCCCTTCCAACCCAACCCATTCTGTGACTCTCTGGAGGCTCTGCCCTTGGAGGTCTTCTACAAACCCTTGTTAAAACCCCTTTGAAGGGTTAAACCTCGAGGCGGGGTGGCTGAAGTACCAGGTGAGTGCAAAGAGCCAAGTGGTTCTCAGCTTTTGGGCTTCATTTTCCATTTTTAATTACCATCTTCTGCCAGGTTTTAATTTGAGCCATCAAAGGCAAAAGACAAAGCAGCTCAACTCTGCTCTGTACCTGCGATGGAAAGCTGTCTGTCTGCCATCTCCATTCCTCTGCTGGGGAGAAGAAAAAGCCTCTCTGCTTTGTTCTGTGGCAGTGTTTTGTTCTGTGCATTCATTTCTTTTCCAAAGTTAAAAAAAAAAAAAAAAAAAAAAAGGAGGAAGAAGAAAAAGGAAAAAAAAAAAAGGAAGAAAAAAGGAGAAAAGGAAAAAAAGGAAGAAAGAAAGTGGGAAAAAAAAAGGAAAAATAAAGAAAAAAGAAAAATAAGGAGAAAAAAAGAAAGAAAAACTAAATAAAAAAAGGAAAGACAAAAAGGAAAAATAAGGAGAAAAAAGAAAGAAAAACTAAATAAAAAAAGGAAAGACAAAAAAAGAAAAATAAGGAAAAAATAAAGGAAGAAGAAAAATAATGAAAAATTAAAAAGATTTTAAAATAAATTTAAAAAAAGAAAAAAGAAGGAAAAAGAAGAAAGGAAAAATAAGGGAGAAAGAAAAAAATGGAAGAAAGAGATAAAAGGGAAAATAAAGAAGAAAGGAAAATCAGGGGAAAAGAAAAATAAGGGGAAATGAAAAATAAGGTAAAAAATAAAAAATAAAGAGGAAAGAAAAAATAAGGGAAAAGTAAGGGAGAAGGAAAAAATAAGGGGGAAGGAAGTAAGAAAAAAGGAAAGAAATAAGGGGGAAAGGAAAAAAAGAAAGTAAAGAAGAAAGAAAGGAAAAAGAAGAAATAAGGGGGGAAGGAAAAAAAGAAAGTAAAGAAGAAAGAAAGGGAAAAGAAAAAATAAGGGGGGAAGGAAAAAAGAAAGTAAAAAAGAAAGAAAGGGAAAAGAAAAAAATAAGGGAGGAAGAAAGTAAAGAAAAAGAAAGAAAAAGAAAGAAAGGAAAAAAAGAAGAAATAAGAAAGAAAGGGAAATAAAAGGAAAAAAAAGAAAGTAAAGAAGAAAGAAAGGAAAAAGAAGAAATAAGGGGGGAAGGAAAAAAGAAAGTAAAGAAGAAAGAAAGGAAAAAGAAGAAATAAGGGGGGAAGGAAAAAAGAAAGTAAAGAAGAAAGAAAGGGAAAAGAAAAAATAAGGGAGGAAGGAAAAAAAAAAAAGTAAAGAAGAAAGAAAGGGAAAAGAAGAAATAAGGGGGGAAAGGAAAAAAAGAAAGTAAAGAAGAAAGAAAGGAAAAAGAAGAAATAAGGGGGAAAGGAAAAAAGAAAGTAAAGAAGAAAGAAAGGAAAAAGAAGAAATAAGGGGGAAGGAAAAAAGAAAGTAAAGAAGAAAGAAAGGAAAAAGAAGAAATAAGGGGGAAAGGAAAAAAAGAAAGTAAAGAAGAAAGAAAGGAAAAAGAAGAAATAAGGGGGAAGGAAAAAAGAAAGTAAAGAAGAAAGAAAGGAAAAAGAAGAAATAAGGGGGAAGGAAAAAAGAAAGTAAAGAAGAAAGAAAGGGAAAAGAAAAAGTAAGGGAGGAAGGAAAAAAGAAAGTAAAGAAGAAAGAAAGGAAAAAGAAGAAATAAGGGGGAAGGAAAAAAGAAAGTAAAGAAGAAAGAAAGGAAAAAGAAGAAATAAGGGGGGAAAGAAAAAAAGAAAGTAAAAAGAAGAAAGAAAGGAAATAAAAAGAAGAAATAAGAAAGAAAGGGGAAAGGAAAAAGAAAGTAAAGAAGAAAGAAAAAAAGAAAACTAAGGAAAAAGAAAAATAAATAAAAAAGAAAAATAAATAAAAAAAAAAAAAAAGGAAAGAAGAAAAATGACGAAAAAAGAAAACATTAGGGAAAAGAAAAATTAAAGAGAAAATAAAGAAAGGAAGGAAAAAGGGGGGGGGGAAAGAAAGAAAGAAAAGAAAGTAGAGCCAAAGGAAAAAAACAATAAAGAAAAGGAAATACAGAAAAAGGAAGGGGGGGGGGGGGGAAAGGGGGGGAAAACAAGGGGGAAAAAAAGAAGAAAAAGGGAAAAATAACAATAATAAAAAAGTAATAATAAAAAAATCCCACAGATTTGGCACGTTGCAGAAAAGCCAAGGAAAGAAAGAAAGAAAGAAAGAAAGAAAGAAAGAAAGAAAGAAAGAAAGAAAGAAAGAAAGAAAGAAAGAAAGAAAGAAAGAAAGAAAGAAAAAGAAAGAAAGAAAGAAAAAAAAACCCACCCAAAAGCCAACAAAACCAAGGCTGTTTAGGGGATTAAAAGGAAAATAAGTCCTTTCCTTCAAATAAATTACAAAGCACTCTGGCTGCTTTGTACCTGAGGAAAAGCAGGAGGAAAAGTGCAGTTTATTTTTAGTGCCAGATTGGCTGCTGAGCCCAAATGAGTGAGCTGTCTTCAAAAGCCACCAGCCATGAAGTGGTGCCAAGGAACTGAGGCTGCAAAGTGCTTATTGCCGCTGCTGATTTGTCTCCTGTCCGGAGTGGTTTGACATTCAGCTTGGTTTTATTCTTAGGCTTGATCAGAGGGTGAGAGCATCGCTCAGCTCAGCTCAAACGAAGGGGAGAGGAGCAGCAAAGCCAGAAATGGCCTCGAGTGGCACCAGGGGAGGTTTGGGTTGGGCATGAGGGGAGAAAAAAAAACCCTTGCTTTGCTGCAAGAGGTGGTTGGAAGAGGCTGATCAGGGAGGTGGTGGAGTCACCATCCATGGAGGGGGACAAAAAAGGAGTGGAGATAGACTTAGAATCACAGAATGGCTCAGGTTGGAAAAGATGCTCTGCTCCAACCTCCCCACCATGGGCAGGGGGCAGAAGATGAGTAGAGAGAGACTTAGAATCACAGAATGGCTCAGGTTGGAAAAGACCTCAGAGATGCTCTGCTCCAACTTCCCCACCATGGGCAGGGGGCAGAAGATGAGTAGAGAGAGACTTAGAATCACAGAATGGCTCAGGTTGGAAAAGACCTCAGAGATGCTCTGCTCCAACTTCCCCACCATGGGCAGGGGGCAGAAGATGAGTAGAGAGAGACTTAGAATCACAGAATGGCTCAGGTTGGAAAAGACCTCAGAGATGCTCTGCTCCAACTTCCCCACCATGGGCAGGGGGCAGAAGATGAGTAGAGAGAGACTTAGAATCACAGAATGGCTCAGGTTGGAAAAGACCTCAGAGATGCTCTGCTCCAACCTTCCCACCATGGGCAGGGACAGCTCTCAGCCAGACTCAGCTGCTCAAGGCCTCATCCAAACTATCCTTGAACACCTTCAGGGAGGAGGCATCCACAGCCTCCCTGGGCAGCATGCTGCAGTGTCTCACCACCCTCCCACTGAAGAACTTCAATGTACAGAAGCTCTTTGTTTGGGTGGGGAAGGATGTGGAACTGAGTGGATTCTTTTAAACATCATGGATTGGTTTGGGTTGGAAGGAACCTTAAGCATCATCCAGTTCCAAGCCCTTGAACACCCCCAGGGAGAAGGCAGCCACAGCCTCCCTGGGCAGCCTGTGCCAGACTCTCACCACCCTCCTACTGAAGAACTTCCTTCTCAGCTCCAGTCTCCCTCAGCTTCAAACCATTCCTCCTTGGCCTGGCTCTAGATAACCCTCAGGAAAAGTCTCTCTGCAGCCTTCCTGCAGGATCCCTTCAGCTATTGGAAGGCAGCTCTAAAGTCCTCCTGGGGACCTTCTCTTCTCCAGGCTGAACACCCCCAGCTCCCTCAGCCAGCCTCATTTTCTTTCCTTTGGTTCCCTCCCTCCCTTTCCCCTTTATGTTTTTGCTGCCACCTTAATGAGTTTTCATTTTCATAGCAGCACAATGCAGGCCACAGCCAATTATCTCCAATTACAGGTGCGAGAGGCTCTGCGTCAGATGTCCTCACCAGTGCTCCTTCTGCTCCTGCATCGTTAAGTGACCAAACTCCACTTCCATCAGAGCACTGAGGACAATTTCCAGCAATAAAAGGGATTGCAGCTGAAGTGTGTGGGGCTGGAAAGCTCTGACCTGCAGCTCCTGCCTGCTGGCAGGGAGGGGAAGTCTGAATTGTGGAGAGGGAAGGGAGGATCCTAGAGAATGTTTGGGCTCAGAGGTGGGTTTGGGCTCAGGAGATTGGAGAACAGGGCTGGTGAGGAGCAGCTGAGGGACCTGGGGTTGTTTAGTCTGGAGAAAAGGAGGCTAAGGAGGGAACTTCTGGCTCTCTACAGCTCCCTGACAGGAGGCTGGAGCCAAGTGGGGGTTGGTCTCTTCTCCCAAGGAACAAGGACAGGATAAGAAGAAATGGCCTCAAGTCACCCCAAGGGAAGTTTAGGTTGGGCATGAGGAACAGTTTCTTCCCTTTGAGGGCTGTCGAGGCCTGGAACAGGCTGCCCAGGGAGGTGGTTGAGTCCCCATCCCTGGAAGGGTTCAAAAAATGAGTAGACGTGGCACCTGGGGACATGGTTTAGTGGCCATGGCGGTGGTGGCTTGATGGTTGGACTGGATGATCTTCTCTAACCTTTAGGATTGTGTACCTGGGGGTGCTGGCAGAACATCTGAGCTCTTTCCAGCAGCTTTTTCTTTCCCAGTGGAGCCCTTCTGGGGGGAATCTCAGTTCAAGCAAACAGCTGAAGCAGCAGTGGTGGCAACGACCTTAGTAGAGCTGTGTTGAGAGTCTCCTCTTAGGATTTCAGCTGCTGCTGAAAGGTTTCACTGCCAGAGGAAAGAAAAAAAACCAAACCCAAAGTTTTATGGACTATCTGGGTGGGTTTTTTTCCAGCATTAAATTGATATTCCAGAAAGGTCCATTCTTTATCTGTAACTCCAACACTTTGGCCTCCTTCCTGCAATGTAAATCTTCTGGAGGCAATCTCTGCTCAGCAGAGCCTGCTCCCAGCTCTGCTGCTTGGAGATATTAAGGCGTGGTGCTGACAGGGAATTGTTTGCTCTCCCACCAGCTCTGAAACCTTGGAATCACCTCTCTTGCATGGGTGCATGGCTTCCAGGCCAGGGGCTGCAAGGGCTGCAGTCCTCATGCATGGTGTTGGCAGGATCCATGCAGGGAGCTGAGCTGAGCAGAGACCATGCGTGGGGCTGGAGCAGCAGCAGCAGGGCTTTGGCTGCTGCTTCGTGCCCCTGTTGAGGCTCTGAGTCAACATCTCCTGCTTGGCTTCTCCCTCTTTCCTCCCCAGGAAGTCTTGGTGACATCTCAACTGAAGCAAATTCACCTTTCAGCTCTTCCTTGTGCCTAGAGCCAGGCCAAGAGGGAATGGTTTGAAGCTGAGGGAGAGCAGGGTTAGACTGGAGCTGAGGAAGAAGATCTTCACTGGTGAGATACTGGAACAGGTTGCCCAGGGAGACTGTGGATGCCTCCTCCCTAGCAGTGTTCAAGGGCTTGGAACTGGATGATTTTTAGGGTTCCTTCCAACCCAAACCACTCCATGATATTTAAAAAAGGAAAATCCACTCAATTCCACATCTTTCCCCCACCCAAGAAAAGCTTCAGTGCCTTGCTCTGGGTAAGGTTCGCCCTCAATCTTCAGAAGAAGGAGCCAGGCTCTGCTCAGTGATGGGACAGGGGACAATGGATACCAACTGGAACCCAGGAGGTTCCACCTCAACATGAGGAGAAAGTTGTTGTGAGGCTGCTGGAGGCCTGGAGCAGGCTGCCCAGAGAGGTTGTGGAGTCTCCTTGTGTGGAGAGCTTCCAACCCTCCCTGGGCATTGTGCTGCTGGGCAAGCTGCTGTGGGAGCCCTGCTGGAGCAGGGGGTCGGACTGGATGAGCTCCAGAGGTCCCTTCCAGCCCTCTCCATGCTGGGTTCTGTGAATTTCCCTCATTTACACTGAACAGTCTGCCCAGAGAGGTTGTGGAGTCTCCTCTGGAGACTTTCAAGCCCCACCTGGCTGTGTTCCTGTGTGTCCTGCCCTGACTGATCCTGCTGGAGCAGGGGGAGGGGGTTGGACTGGATGATCTCCGGAGGTCCCTCCAACCCTTCCCATCCTGTGATTCCCTGATTCTGCCTTTCCCCACAGGGCTGCCTGGTCTCTACCCCAGCAGACACATCACTCTCTTGTTTGACAAGCATCTGGTGGTGTGGTTTTTTCCCCCCATTCCTGGAGGTGGTGGTGGTGGTGGTGTGTGCAAAGCAGCTTCGTGTCAGGGTGTCTGCGAGTTATTAGGGATGCTAAACGCAGAGCATCTCCTGGCAGCTGAGCACCTCAGATCTCTTAGCCATCAAAATCACAACGTGACTCCTGACTGAAGCTAATCATCTCATAAGGGAAGGGGGAGAAGAAGGGCTGGGGAGGGGGTAAGGGGGAAAAAAATAAGAGAGAAAAAGAAAGAATAAAAGTATGAAAATCACTCCTGTAGCAGCAGAGCTGCTTCAACCTTTCTTCTTTCATGTCTTGGCTGATTTGTTTTGATCACTTCAAGCCTTCGCCGCTGAAGCTCCTTTGAGCCCAATTCCCAGGGAATCCAGGGAAAGCAGGATCCACTAATGAGTGGTACAACAGCTGGGGGAGAGGAGCAGCTCACAGGGCGCCAGGGAGGGGATGGATGTGGCTCCGGGGTGGTGGGGTGCTGGGGTGGACCCCGAAGTGCGAGGCCAAAGTGAGTGTCACCTCCAGCTCTGGCAGACAAGGGAGGTGATAAGGCTCAGCAGATGGTGAGAGAAGAGCTGTGGAAAATCCTTTCCACTGTCAGTAATGTGCTGAAGCTTGGGTTTGTGTTTTTCTCTTTTTTTTTGGGGGGGGGTGGGGGTGGGGGAAGGATGTGGACTTGAGTGGAGGTTTTTCAAACATCATGGATTGGTTTGGGTTGGAAGGAACCTTAAGCATCATCCAGTTCCAAGCCCTTGAACATGCCCAGGCAGGAGGCAGCCACAGCCTCCCTGGGCAGTCTGTGCCAGACTCTCACCACCCTCCTACTGAAGAACTTCTTCCTCAGCTCCAGTCTAACCCTGCTCTCCCTCAGCTTCAAACCATTCCCCCTTGGCCTGGCTCCAGACACCCTCTCAGGAAAAGTCTCTCTGCAGCCTTCCTGCAGGATCCCTTCAGGTGTTGGCAGGCAGCTCTGAGGTCCCCCTGGAGTCTTCTCTTCTCAGGCTGAGCACCCCCAGCTCCCTCAGCCTGTCCTCACAGCAGAGCTGCTCCAGCCCTTGGAGCATCTTTGTGGCCTCAACCCAGCAGCTCTGTGTCCTCCTGCTGTGGACACCAGAGCTGGAGGCAGGATTGGAGGTGAGGTCTGAGCAGAGCACAGCCAAGGGGCAGAATCTCCTCTCCTGCCCTGCTGCCCAGCACACAGCTGCCTGCTGGGCTGCAGGAGGGCTCTGCTGGCTCCTGGGGAGCACAGTTTGGTCTTGCCCAGGCTAATATCCTTCTGTCCTGAAATTTGGGAATTGTTTGTTGGCTTTGGCTGGGTTTGGGTTTTGTTGTTGGGGATTTTTGGTGTGGCTTCCTCCCCCCCCCCCCCCCCTTTGCTGCAGATGTTTTCAATTTCTCACCACTTTGGTGTAATTGTTGTGATAAGCATTTCAACCCCAAATGGTAGTAAAAACTCAATTTTCCCCAGGAAAATTAACAAAATACATTCATGGCTCAGGCAAACCTGTTTATTAAGCTGCAGCAGGAGCTGGCTGCAGCTGGGAAATAAGATATAATTAAAGGCTGGGGTCCTCTCCCAGATATCAGCTTCTCAGAACTGACTCTGCTGCAGATCCAGGAATTACTGTGGCCAAAGAAGTCAATCTGTCATGTGGGAGCACTTCCAGCAGCTGAACCTCTGCCCTGGGTCCACCTGGGGAGAGGTTTGTGTGGTGGTTGGTGGTTGGAGAGCACCACCAGATGCAGTCAGGTCAGCTCCAGAGGATGGGAAGGGAATCAGATTTATTTCTTTGGTTGTTTTTCTCCCCCAGTCTTCTCTCCTTTTCATTAGGGCTGCACAAAGCCAAGTGCTGCAGAGTCCTGCAGTGGAGCTGGGGAAGGGTCTGGAGAATGGGGCTGGGGAGGAGCAGCTGAGGGAACTGGGGGTTTTCAGTCTGGAGGAGGCTGAGAGGAGACCTCCTGGCTCTCTACAGCTCCCTGGCAGGAGGCTGGATCCTGGTGGGTGTTGGGCTCTTCTCCCAAGGAACAAGAGGTGGGATGAGAGGAAAGGGCCTCAAGTTGCCCCAGGGGAGGTTTAGGTTGGACAGGAGAAGGAACTTCTGCACTGAAAGGGTTCTTAAACACTGGCCCAGGCTGCCCAGGGAGGTGGTTGAGTCCCCATCCCTGGAGGGGTTTGAAAGAGGCAGAGATGGGGTGCTGAGGGCCGTGGTTTAGTCCCAGCCACGGTAGGGTCAGAGAAGGGTTGGACTGGGTGGTCTTAAAAGTCTTTTCTACCCCAAACAATTCCATGCTCCTATGATCCTGGATCAAAGCTGCTGCAGGACTGTGTTTTTAACATGTGGAATCCAGTCCCCTCTGCCCCAGGCTGGGGAGGGGGCAGCATCCCTGGTGGCTGTGCAGCTGACTGGTGCTGGTTGGGTCCATCAGCCCCAAGCACGCTGCCTCTCTCCAACCTTTTCCACTTCAGGGCACAGAAGGAAAGCACCAAAAGCCGGCGGCAGCCCTGGGGGAAGGCAGGTTTGACCTTCCAGCTCATCATCACTCCTCTTTGAAGTGTCTGCAATTCATTCTCAGCTCTGTGTCGAAGCTTCTGGACCTTTTCTTGGGGTCAGGGCTTGTTCTCTGTGCTCAGCAAACAGGCTGGCACTGTGTCCCCGGCGCTGGGATTTAATAAAGAGATATTTAACTCTGCCCTGCTGCAACCCTCTCACAAAGACAGGGATCTCCGTGGCAGCTGGGAAGTCTCACACTGGTCAAAAGGCAATTTTCTGATTAAGCAGTTTTGCATGGTGTCTGGCAAGGGCTTTTATGTGCTTCTTTAATCCCCTGATCCCGTGCTGGAGCTGGGGGGAGAGAGGCTGGGGGGTGATGGTTAGGCTCAGCCGCTGCCTCCTCACTCCTCCCTTCCTGTCAGCGCTGCTTCAGCTCCAGAGATGAAGCCAAACCTTCAGCCAAAGGAGCTGGAGACTTTCAAAACCCACCTGGATGCATTTCTGTGCAGCCTGATCTAGGCACTGGGTCAGCAAAGGGGTTGGAGAAGTGATCTGCAGGGTCAGAGGCGGTGGCACAATGCCCCAGCTGTGGGCAGCTTCTGTTGATCTGTCTTCAAGGCCTCTCAGAGCAGATTGCTATTCCTGTCCATCCTGTGAAGATTTCTTCTCCTCCTGCTGTGACAGCAAGGAGAAATCCTTGTTAGGAGAGGGTCACCTCACCAGCCTTTGCCTGGAGGAGCATCCCATGCCCACATCATAGAATCATAGAATCAATAAGGTTGGAAAAGACCTCAAAGATCATCAAGTCCAACCTGTCACCCAGCACCTTATGACTACTAAACCATGGCACCAAGTGCCACATCCAATCCCCTCTTGAACACCTCCAGCCCAGCCCTGTCACCGTTGGACATGTCAAAACCCCACCTGGACATTGTGACCAGGGATGTCCCTGGACACAGAGGTCCCTTCCAACCCCTACGATTCCACCTTGTGCCATTCATCTCTTTCTCTCTGCAAACACGAAGCCTGGAGGGAGGTGTTTGAGTGCCAACAGCTCCGAAGGATGCCTTGAAGGATGCTAAGCTCCAGCACTTGCTGTAACGACTCAAATGCTAAACACTAACCCCGAGGCACAGCAGAGCTGCAGACCTGAGCGCTGACATTCCCGAGCTTCCCAGCTGGGATAATTTGGGTCATTTGCCCTCCTCTCACTAAAGAGCCACTCGGCTGATGAGGCCACTTTATTGCTGCTTTACTTAAGGCTGGAAATAAATCTCCCGGGGCTGGGAACAAGGTGGCAGAAGAGTGGTCCCTGTGATCTTGCTGCCTCCTGCATCAGGCTGCTTAAATTTCTCTTTCCCTGGTTGCCTTCTCCAGGTTTTGTTCCTCTGCAAGCACCACCCTGGGCAGCTCGGTGGCTGTGTCTCAGCTCTTAGCACCTTGCTTCGTGAAAGCCAGGAGGAGAAAGGCTTTGAGGTGTTTGTTGGTCTGCAGGAGAGATGAAGGAGGACTTGATGTTCTCAAAGGTCTCTTCCAGCCTCAACTGCTCTACGGTTCTATATTGCTTTGTCAGCACGGACCTTGCAAACAGGTCCTGGTGTTGTCACACAGCTCTGTTACCTCTCTGCTGCCTGCTCCTGCTTTCCCCTCCCAGCCAAAATGTTCAGGTGTTGCTGCTTTGGCTTTCTCCCTACTACCAGGGACGGGCAGGAATGGCACAGGAAAAGTCAGATTTGGGACATGACTTGTGGCTGGTCCCCTCTCCCTCTCCCTCTCCCTCTCCCTCTCCCTCTCCCTCTCCCTCTCCCTCTCCCTCTCCCTCTCCCTCTCCCTCTCCCTCTCCCTCTCCCTCTCCTCTCTCCCTCTCCCTCTCCCTCTCCCTCTCCCCTCCAAGCTGCTCCCAAGCAGCGACTTGCTGCTGTGCAAATCAAGTGTGAAACCCACCCAAATCATTGCCAGGAGTGAGGGCAAGAACCACTTAGGGTGTGAGGGACTGCATTTGGGGGAAGCACCTAAACCATTCCCTGCTTTCCCCAGTGAGGCAGTGGTCCTTGCCACACGTGTGTGTGGTGAGGAGTGTGGGGAGGGATGAGCTCAGCTTTGCTTTTCCTTAACCAGCAGCCCCCAAGCAAGATGTCCCTGAGGAGGTTGCAGAGGCCAGGGTGGGGGCTGGGAGACACAACTGCTATTTTCCATTAAGGTGCTTTCCACCCCCCCCCCCCCAATCTCTAATTAATACAGATTTTACCAGACAGCTATTTGCTTGTTAAATTAAACCCAGCTGGTTATTGAAAGAAACATATTTATGGGGAATTAGCAGCCATGTGCTGGCTGGATATTTACTACCTCAGTTGTCAAAGCTCAGAGAATCTGTGCTTAATAATAATTTTTATTATTTTTTTCTCTCCCCCCCCCCCCCCTTCCTTTCAATTAAGGCAAGGAGAGGATAAAAATCTTCCCATTAATTCCAAATTAAGAGCATGTTTGGAAAACCTCAACCCTGAGCAGCGCTGACGTGGCTCGTGGTGTTACAGCAGGGCTCTGGCTCTGGCTCTGGCTCTGCTGAGGCTTTTCTGGAATGGGCAGCTGCAAGCACAGGTCCTGACCTCAGCCTGCCTCAGGGTTGGGCCTGGTACCACCAGAGCCTCAGCTCTGCCCTCCACAAGTTGGACAGGGCTCAGTCTGGTCCTGCGGGCATGGGGCACTGAGAGATGGGCAATGGCAACTTCCTCTTCTCCTCCTCCTTGCATCTTCCTGCTCCTCTCCTCCTTAGCCTTCTCCTTCTCTCTTCCTCCTTGCAGCCTCCTCCTTTTCTCTTCTTGCAGCTTCCTCCTTTCCTCTCCTCCTTGCAGCCTCCTCCGTTTCCATTCCTCCTTGTAGCTTCTTCCTTCTTTTCCTCCTTGCAGCCTCCTCCTCCTCTCTTCCTCCTTGCAGCCTCCTCCTTTTCTCTTCTTGCAGCTTCCTCCTTTCCTCTCCTCCTTGCAGCCTCCTCCGTTTCCATTCCTCCTTGTAGCTTCTTCCTTCTTTTCCTCCTTGCAGCCTCCTCCTCCTCTCTTCCTCCTTGCAGCCTCCTCCTTTTCTCTTCTTGCAGCTTCCTCCTTTCCTCTCCTCCTTGCAGCCTCCTCCGTTTCCATTCCTCCTTGTAGCTTCTTCCTTCTTTTCCTCCTTGCAGCCTCCTCCTCCTCTCTTCCTCCTTGCAGCCTCCTCCTTTTCTCTTCTTGCAGCCTCCTCGTTTCTTCCTCCCGGCAGCCTCTTCCTTTTCCTTTCCTCCTTGGAGCCTCTTCCTTCTGTTCCTCCTTGCAGCTTCTTCCTCCTCTTTTCCTCCTTGCAGTTTCATCCTTTCGTCTCCTCCTCGAAGCCTCCTTCTCTCTTCATCCTGGCAGCCTCCTCCATTCTTTCTCCTTGCAGCCTCCTCCTCTCTTCCTCCTTGCAGCCTCCTCCTTTTCCTCTTCTCCTTGCAGCACATAGCTTCCAATACCTCGGTGGTTAGAAGAAGCTGGTGGTAATTGGGCCTTCCTGGAATAGCCAAGGAGGGCCATGAATCATTTAGAGAGCTCTGGATGGCAATCAGAGCTCTCCAGTGCCGTGCTCCTGCCTTTCTTCCCGAGCTTGCTGTTTGCTGAAACATTTACTGCCCATCACGAGCGGTTTCCTCGGGTGTCCAGTGCCTGTCCAGGCTGTGCCTGGCTCTTAGCAGCCCTGTGAAAGAAAAGCTGTTTGTCTGCACAGAATTACAAGTGGTGGTGAGGGAGAAGCGATGACATCTGACTTGGACCTGGGGACCGGGATGCGAGGAAGAGGAGGAGACGCCTCAGCACTGCATCCCGTGGTGAAGCTCTGGAGCATCCCCGGGAGGTGTTTGGTGGCTGGGAGCAGTTCCGTGGCAGGGAACTGGGTTGCAAGAAGTGGTTTTGTCTCTTCTTCCCTTGGACAAGCCTCCCTTCGCTCCAAGCCTCAGCTCTTTGCCCAGGGTCTGACCCTAGTGCATAAGGGCTTTGTCATGCAAGTGCAGACTGAAGCACCCTTTGAAACAAGCCCTCAGTGCCCTGGGGAAGGAAGTTTGTGTCTCGCTGCTTGGAGTTTTATCTCAGCGCTGACTTTCTTTTTCTTCCCCTGCAAGCCGAAGGTGGCTGTCTGCTCTGCTCAGCAGGGGAACAGCCGAGCTGTGTGGAGCCATCTCTGCCGGGTGGCCAGCCCGGAGCAAAGCTTGACCTTTGCTGCCTTCCTCCTTAATTGAAAGGAAACGAAGCAGGGAAGATATTAGTGAAAAAAAAATCTTCCCGATTGCTGCAGATTGTAGGGATGGAGAGAACAAAATAAAACATCTGAGGGGCTGCTTCCAACTTACTGCTTCCATCTTTTGTGGCTGTGACAAGGGACAAGCGTTTCCCCAGAGGAAGATCTCTGCTGGAGTGGGGATGTAGCATGGGTCAGGATCTGTCCCTCCTTTTCCTTTCTCAGGCTGCGGGAGGTGTGAGAGAGCTCAGGGGAGGGTTCCGTGGGATGCACAGGATTTCTGAGGCACTGTAAATAATCACACGGAGTTAACAGAGTGGTAGGGGTTGGATGGGAACTCTGGAGACCGAGTCCAAACCCCTGCCGAGCAGGACCACCCCAGGGCAGGTCACACACAGGAACTCATCCTGAAGAGTCTGGAAAGTCTCTAAAGAAGGAGATTCTGCAGCCTCCCCGGGCCGCCTGCTCCCAGGAAACCTCTCCATGAAAGCTCTCTGCAAACGCAACCTCTGGAGACTTTCTAAGCTGTCCTTGGTGCTCGCGGGAGGTCTGGGGGAAGGGAAGCTGTTCAGCCAGCAGCAGCGAAGGGCTGGAGGAGCGGCGGGGCCGGCGGGGACCCCGCTAGGTGGCAATGCTAAACTGCGCCGCGCTCCTGCGCGCCGGCTCCAGCGCAACCAGCTCCGGCTTGCCGGCACATCCTGGGGCCTCGATCCCCCACCCCCGCTACCCCCACTCCCAGCTTCTACCCCAGGGTTGGGTCTTGCCCCGGCAGAGCCTTGCCCCGTAGGCGGGAGGGTCGGGTCAGGAGAAAGATGCGAGGAAGCCTTAAGGGCAGGCGCGGAGCGGTGGGCGCTGGGGACTGCGTCTTCTCCAGCTGATGTCATGAGTTGCTTTATACATATATATATCTCTCTCTCAAAGCCTTTGTAAGAAGAAAGGAAACACTTTTTCCACCCTCCCCTTTTCTCTTCTTTTTCCGAGGCAGCAGAGATGAGCTCATGCATGTGTGTGTGCCCATACATATGTACACCTATCCCTCTGTGAACTCTGCTCTCCCACGCTTCCCTCCGGCAACGACTTTCCCACGTCAAAGATGACAGCCTGGGGTGTCAGGGACAAGCAGGGAGCTGTGCAGATTTTTTTCCTACTCTTCCCCCCCCCCCTCCCCTTTTCCCCCCCCTTTCCTTTCAAAGCTTGCAGCCTCCAGTAGCACAGCACCCAACTGCATGAGCCAGCAGGGGAAAGCACCTGGTCCATTTCCCCCTCATCTGCCATCCGCTCTAATTCCTCTCGAAATCAAACAGTCCCAGGATTTTCTCTCTCCTTGGTGGCAATCTCTCCTCAGCTGCTTGCTTTATTCTCTGGCAGGCCAGCAGATGCATAAAATCTTTTGTTCCCCCTCCCAGACATATTTGTCACTGGTTCTTCATGCTTTTGGCTGTGCCTTCTTTACATCCCTCCCCTCTCTGTCTCACCTCTGCCATTGACAAACTCCTGCGTGGTTCAAGCTTCTGCATTTCCCTGCTCTTTCCCCCAAATGCTCTTTCTCCTTTTAATTGCTTTCCTCCTTTCTTAGGGGCTGGACTTGCTGCTTTTGACATTTCTTAAGTAGGATCTGTGCTGAGCTGAAAGATTTAATCAGCTCGACAGGCTCAGAGCCAGTGGGGCTGTGGGTGTGCAGCCTTAGCACCTTGGCTGGCGGTAGAGCCAGCTCTGGGTTGGGCACTGAGTCTTGTGAAGGTGCCCAAGAGGGTGATCCCTCCAGCAGATAGTCCTTAGAGGTGTTATCCCAAATAAAACCAGGGAATTGCTGGAGAGAGTCCAATGGAGGCTATCAGGATGCTGAGGGGCCTGGAGCAGCTCTGTGAGGGCCCTGGGGCTGAGAGCCTGCAGAAGAGCAGCCCCAGAGGGGAGCTGAGCAATACTCAGCAAGAGCTAAAGGAGCTGTGGGGGGCAAGAGGCTGGGGCCAGACTCTGCTCAGTGATGCTCAGGGACAGGACAAGGGGCAGTGAGCACAAATGGACACAGGAGATTCCATGAGTGTGTAACTCCACACTGTCCAACACCCCACATCCAGCCAGGGTCTGAACTCTGCCTGTACCCTCTGGGCACCCTGCAAGCCCAGCCCTGCTCTGGTTGGTGATGTTGCAGCAGCTTGCAGCAGTCACAATCCCTCTTGCCCTCTAAATGCTTGTGCCTTCCACTGTGCCCTTGCAAGCAGCACTGCTTGGGGGAGGCTGGCTGGGGTGCAAAAGGCTTTGCAGGATCAGACCCACGTGCAGCACATCAGCTGTTATCTCTAGCACTGAGCACCGAAAGGTAAATACCAGGACTGGGCTAATCTCCCTCCATGCCCTTCTGCTGTCCTCCTGCTGAGGACATTCTCTCCCTCTTCCCAGTCCCAAACCCTGCATTTCCCAAGGGAGCAAAGCACCTGCTGGCACTGACGCCCATGGTCCTGGGGCAACGCTTTGCATGCTGATTGCCTTCCTCTCCTGGCAGCTTAGGCCATGAAAAGCCTTAATTAAGGTGAGTGATTATATTTGAGAAGAACAACAAACAGAGATCAATAAGCAGCCTGTGGTGCCTGCTGGAGACATCGGTGATCTCTTGGCTGAATTACGCTGGCCGGCCACGAAATGCAGCCCGTGGAACTGGGTTCAGCCCTGCTCCCTGGGGCTGCTTCCCCACCGCTCTCCACCCTTCCAGGGTTATTGTTACAGCTCAGTCTCCAAAAGGCAAACAAGGAGAGAAATCCACCAGCAGTGAGGGCTTGATTGAAAGTCTGGATTTGAGGGGGAGGAGGAGGGAGAAGGAGGCAGGAGGCAGGCAGGCAGGTAGCTCCCAGTGCCCCCAGGCTGGTCCCTGCCCTTATCTCCAGGTTTTATGGCATAATCCTTGGCGGTGCCTGCCGTGCTCTCGCCTCTGCTGGCTGCCTTGGCGTTAGATAAGGGAGAAGATAGTGAGGGAGTATAAAGTTTAGAGCCTGTGGCGGGGACTCATTTTTCTCATTTCAGGCAAAGGGGGAAAAAGGATATAAAATGAAAAGCAAGCAATCAATAGGAGGAGAAAGCTGTATTTCTTTAAAAGAAAGCAAGCCAGGAAAAGAAGAAAATAAAGGAGAAGAAAATCCCAGCCCATAACTGCTGCTTTTTTTACTGCTTTTTCCTCTTCCTCTACCCCAGCCCTTAACACCAGCATAAAGCCCTGCAAACCTCATTTCAGCGGTTCAAAAGGGCTACCGACCCCTGCCTCTCCCCACCACCCAGAAAGAAACAAATCCCACGGGGCTGATCCTTCCCTCTCTTGTAGCTGTGTAAATCCAGGATGATAGCTGTGCAAATCCAGGGTGATTGGAGGAGAGAAGGCTCCCAGGAGACCTTACTGTGGCCTTCCAGGATCTGCAGGGGGCGACAAGAAAGCTGGGGAGGGACTTTTTAAGGGTGTCAGGGAGTGATAGGACTAGGGGGGATGGAACAAAACTAGAAGTGGGGAGATTCAGGCTGGATGGGAGGAAGAAGTTGTTCCCCAGGAGGGTGGTGAGAGCCTGGCACAGGTTGCCCAGGGAGGTGGTGGAAGCCTCCTGCCTGGAGGTGTTTGCAGCCAGGCTGGCTGTGGCTGTGAGCAACCTGCTGTGGTGTGAGGTGTCCCTGCCCATGGCAGGGGGCTTGGAACTGGCTGAGCCTTGAGGTCCCTTCCAACTCTGACAATTCTATGATTCTATGACATTGCCCTCCCCAAGGTTACTGCATGTGGGCTTCAGCAAGGCAGGGGAAGGAACAGCCCTGCCATAAATCAGAGCTGCTCCAAGGACTGTGTGAGACTCTTTCCCTGTGACACCATTCCTGGCCTGGCTGGGGACAGTCATTCCTGATTTAAGCAGATTAAAGGAATAAAAATAATCAGTCCCTGCATGGCTGCTGAAGCAGCAGAGAGGTCCAGGCTGAGGCTGTGCAGGGCCAGCTCCAGCAGCAGAGCTCTGCATGCACAGACTCCTCCACTCCCCTCTCTGAGTTTTATACTTAAATAGAATCATTACGACTGGAAAAGGCCTCTGAGATCGTCCAGTCCAACCAGCAACCCAACCCTACCATGGCCACCAAACCTAAGTGCCATGACCACAAGGTTCTTGAGCACCTGCAGGGCTGGGGACTCCCTGGGCCACCTCCCTGGGCAGCCTGTGCCGATCCCTGACCACTCCTGCAGCAAAGAAAACTTTCCTCATGTCCAACCCAAACCTCCCTTGCTGCAGCTTGAGGCTGTTTCCTCTTGTCCTGTTGCTTGTTCCTTGGGAGCAGAGCCCAACCCCCACCTGGCTCCAGCCTCCTCTCAGGGAGCTGTAGAGAGCCAGAAGGTCTCCCCTCAGCCTCCTTCTCTCCAGGCTCAACACCCCCAGCTCCCTCAGCTGCTCCTCCCCAGCCCTGTTCTCCAGACCCTTCCCCAGCTTGGTTGCCTTTCTCTGGACCTGCTCCAGCTCCTCAGTGTCCTTCTGGGAGTGAGGAGCCCAAAACTGCACCCAGGATTTGAGGTGTGGTCTCCCCAGTGCCCAGTACAGGGGGACGATCCCTGCCCTGCTCCAGCTGCCCACACCACTGCCGCTCCAAGCCAGGCTGCTGGTGTCCTTCTTAGCCACCTGGGCACCTCCTGGCTCCTCTCCAGCTGCTGTCAACCATCACCTCCAGGTCTTTCCCTGCTGTTCCAGCCACTCTGCCCCAACCCTGTATCCTTCACGGGCTCGTTGTGACCCAAGTGCAGTACCCATCCCTTGGCCTTGTTGAACCTCCCAGAAATGCCCTCAAGCTGGCCAGATCCCTCTGTAGAGCCTCCCTTACCTTCAGGCAGCCCAAGAGATGGATAACCAGGCCAGTCCAACCCTCCTCCTCCTCACCAGCCAGCTACAGAAATAGAAATAATAAACCTGTTCTTTTGTTACCACCAGGGTGTAGGGCAGAGCAGGCTGATTTAATAGCCACGCAGTGCCTGGGTTGTTAACAGATCAATACCTTCCTAAGAACCAGCAAGATCTGCCATAAATATCCTCATAGTTACATGAGTCTCACCCCCAGAACTCATGCTTGGGGGTGGGGGCTGTAATGAGTTACAGGCTGGGTGTGTTTGGGAGGGAGGGAGGGAGGTGTCTTAGGAGGTGATGGTATCTGAGTGGCTTGGAGAAGGTTAAAGTGGGGGGGGGGGAGATGAAGCAAACCACCCCCCAGCCCCCCTAGAGCTGCTCATCATTCCTGTTTCTCATCATATTTGTTGGTTTAAAGTGCACCTTGCTCGTTCCTGAGGGCTAAACCCGATGGATTTTGGTTAACAGGGGGAATTTATTTGCACTTGCAGTGGATGTTCTGATCCATAGACACTCACAGCTAAATAGAGCTGCTCTGGAGCCCTTGGAGTGGAATTGATGGGGATGGGGATAGGGGTGGGGGGAAGTGAGCAGGGTCTGCCAGCCTGGGAGGGGTTGGTGTCTCTGTTACCTCCAGATTTCCTCTTTCATTTCAGAGTGTCGTGGGTCTGGCCACCTGCAGATGGTGTCTGGGCTGGAGCCCAGCAGGGGCAGAGCTGTTTGCCCCAGGAGGGAGGGGTTGGGGTGGGAAAGGACCTTCAGAGCTCCTCTAGGCCAATGCCCTAGCAGTCAGCAGGGAGATCTGCAACTAGAGCAGGTTGCTCAGAGCCCCAAAGAACCTGACCTGGAGTGGTTCCAGGGATGGGGCAGCTCTCGCCTCCCTGGGCAGCCTGGGCCAGGCTCTCCCCACCTTCAGCATAAGCAGTTTCTTCTTTCTGTCTGCTCTGTATCTTCCTCTTCTAGTTCAAACCATCACCCCTTGTCCTGGCACAACAGGCTCAAAACTCTGTCCCCAGCTTTCTTTAAGTCTGGAAAGACCATCAGAAGGTCTCCCTGGAGCCTTCTCTCCTCCAAGCTGAACAGCCCCAACCCTCTCAGCCCGGCCTCACAGCAGAGGGCTTCCAGCCCTCCTTTGGCCCCTCTCCACCAGGTCCCTGTCTGTGCTGAGGACCCCAGAGCTGCCCCAGCACTGCAGGGAGGATCTCAGCAGAGCACAGCAGAGGGGCAGAATCTCCTCCCTTCCCCTGCTGCCCACACTGCTGGGGATCAGCCCAGGAGAGGCTGGGGCTGGGCTGGCAGTGCTCAGTGCTGGCTCCTGTCCAGCTGTGCACCCCCAGCACCCCCAAGTCCTTCTCCTCAGGGCTGCTCTCCAGCCCTTCCTCCCCAGGCTGTGTGAATACTGAGGACTGTCCCAGCCCAGGGGCAGGACCTTGCATTTGGCCTTGTGGAGGTTCACACAGGTCCACCTCTCAATTCTTCGTGTTCAAGATGCTTGGAGCCTAAGAGTGGCTCAAACCCAATCCCAAATCCCTATCCCTGCCCACCTTGCCCTGGCTGGGCTATGGGTCCTTCCCTTTTGGCTCCAGAGCAGTAACCACGTCCCTCCTTGATGGCTTCTCCCAGCTCTCCACAGCAAAGTCCTGCTCAGGGCTTCTGCTGCTGCTGCCATCAGGGGAAAAGCTTCCCCAGGAACGTGCTGAGAATCCTCTGCCTGCAGAGGAAGTGAGCAACACTCCCATGGCAAGCAAACATCCCTATCATGCAATTATTGCTAAACATGTTATTTTATCATCCTTCAAACAACAGAAGAAGAAGAAGAAAAAAGAAACAACACACACACACACACAAAACCCCCACCCCAACTCATCCCAACAAACCCTGCAGAATAACAGAGGAGGAGGAGAAGTGAGCAATCAGGGAATCATTCTCAGTTTAAATTGCCCTCAGGAAACGAATGTGTCAGAGTAGATTGAAAGATGCTCTTATCCCAGGAGAGGGAAAGAGAGACAGAAACAAATAGAGACAAGGAAAGTGTGGTAGGAAGAGCTGGGAGAGAGCTCGGGAGACCCGAGCAGATCGCTGAGGGCAATGCGCTCTGGATCACCCTCTCCACCCTGCTGCAGAGGTCGTTGCACTTTGTTAAGGGCAGAGTCACAAGGAGGGTAGGGAGGGGGAAGAAATGACAGAGGGATGTTGTTGACTAGAAATCCAACAGCTCAAACTGCTGCTTTACAAGAGGTTCTCCTCCCACTCTGCTCTGCCACAGTGAGGACACAGGTGAGGTCCTGGGTCCAAATCAGGGCTCCCCAGTTCAAGAGAGACAGGGAACTGCTGGAGGGAGGCCAGGGGAGGCTTGCAAATAGGCTGAGGAGCAGTTCTGTGAGCAGCAAAGGCTGAGAGCCCTGGGGCTGAGAGGCTGCAGAAGAGCAGCCCCAGAGGGGAGCTGAGCAATGCTCATCAAGAGCTAAAGGAGCTGTGGGGGGCAAGAGGCTGGGGCCAGACTCTGCTCAGTGGTGCCCAGGAACAGCACAAGGGGCACTGGCCACAAACTGGCACCCAGGAGGTTCCATCTGAGCAGGAGGAGAAAGTTACTTGTTGTGAGGGTGCTGGAGGCCTGGAGCAGGCTGCCCAGAGAGGTTGTGGAGTCTCCTGGTGTGGAGAGCTTGCAACCCCCCTGGGCATTGTGCTGCTGGGCAGGGTGCTGTGGGTGCCCTGCTGGAGCAGGGGGTTGGACTGGCTGATCTCTTTCAACCCCACTGTGCTGGGATCCTGGGATTTACTGTCATTTGCTGTCTCCAGGGCTTGTTTTTTCCCTTTGCCACTGTAGGCTGAGGCATAGCAGCCTCTGTCCTCCTAGCTTGGTGCCACACTCTGTGGCCATCGTGCTTGCCATGCCCACCAAGTGGTGACTTCCCCTTTATAAATGATTTAGAAACAAACCATCACCCAAACCAGCAGCTGAGCTTCTGGTTCAGGACTAGCCCCGCCCTCCTCCTCCTCCCGCCCCCTCCTCCCCCCATCCCCTCCTTCTGAAGCCTTCTCCAAGAGCTGCTTTCACCCAGAGGCTCCCATTCCCTGATGCCCACTTCAGAACAAGACTATCCTCCGGGTTTCCAGTTTTCTCCTGAATTGCCTGCTCCCTGTGCCTGTGGAGCCACAGCTGCTGTGCCTCTGCCTTCGATTAGGACATAAACACCTCTCCAGCAGAAGTGCTCCTGCCTTAAACCCACTTTCTGGTGGTTTTGCTCAAAGGGCTCTTCCTGGGTGGTTTTGCATCTCAGTGGAGTGCTCCAGGATAGTCCAGGCAACCAGCACCCTCTTCCATGTGCTTTCTGCACTCAGCAGCCTCTCAGCTCCACCATCCTTCCTCTCTTTCTTAAGGAGCACCAGGCTTCAGTGGCAGTAAAGTAGCTAACAAGTGGCAATCAGACAGAAAAGAGCTCCAGGAGATGAACCATAGCCAGCAGAAGAGCCATAACCCAAAGTGATGCTGCCTGGAATCAGCCCAGGCTCCAGCCCTGGTGAAGCTGGGGTGGGGCAGCGCCCAGGAGTCTGCTGGACCTATCCCTTTGTGCTTTCCCTTGGTGCTTTCCATGGCCTCTGGCATCTCACCTCTTTGCTGCTGCTTTCTCTCTGTGCCTTTGCTCACCTTGCCCATCCGTGAAATGGGTTTGATCAGGAGAATTTGGGGCCAGATGCTGAGTTCTTGCCCAGCTGCAGAAGCAGTGCTCTGGGGAAGGCAGAGATGACCTTCTCATTTGACAGTCCTTCCACAGCTCTTCATGGTGAGGGCTGCAAGGGACCTTGAGATCACAGTGGCCAGGTGGCTTTGGAAGCCTTCCAGAGAAAGAGACTCCACAACCTCCCTAGGCAGCCTGCTCCAGGCCTCCAGCACCCTCACACCAAACAAGTTTCCCCTCATGGCACCTGCTGGATTCCAGTTTGAGCCCCTTGCTCCTTGTGCTGGCAAAACAGTGAGAGGCATCCCCAAAGCAACCAAGCTTCTGCTGAAGTTTTTCACCCAGATTATAGGGCAGAAGGTCCTTGAGAGGTGGGGACAGGCTCCCTGTGAGCCCTTTTGCCACCACAGGTGGGTGTTTCAGCCTAGTGATGCTCACATTGCAGCTGGGAGCTTGTGTGACCCCTCCACGACCAGCCCAGTGCCTGCTTTTAGCTCACTGAGGAGAGGCAGGGCTGCAGGGCTGGGCTGGAGGTGGTGTAGCCCCCAGGTGGGAGATGGCAAAAGAGGGTTTCAAGTGCAGCAGCCTGGCTGAAGTGCTGCTTTCACAGAGTGCAGCATGGAAAAATGGCTAGAAGGAGGAAAGAAAAAGAAGAGGGTAGCTCAGATTTGCCTCTCAGCTGTGCAAACCGAGAGCCTTCCCTGTGACTTGAGAGGCTTCACCTGCTCCTCTCTTTCATAGAATCAACCAGATTGGAAAAGACCTCAGAGGTCATCAAGTCCAACCTATTACCTAATCCCTAACACCTCCTGACAACTAAAGCATGGTTCCAAGGGCCACATCCAAGCCTTTCTTGAACACCTCCAGGGATGGGGACTCCACCACCTCCCTGGGCAGCACATCCCAGTGGCCAATTCCTCTTGCTGGGAAGAACTTTCTCCTCACCCCAAGCTTAAACTCCCCCTGGCACAGCTTGAGACTGTGTCCTCTTGTTCTGGTGCTGGGTGCCTGGGAGAAGAGACCAACCCCCAGCTGGATACAACCTCCCTTCAGGGAGTTGTAGAGAGCAATGAGGTCTCCCCTGAGCCTCCTCTTCTCCAGGCTAAGCAACCCCAGCTCCCTCAGCCTCTCCTCACAGGGCTGTGCTCCAGCCCCCTCCTCAGCCTTGTGCTCCAGACCCCTCCCCAGCCTCGTTGCCCTTCTCTGGACACCTTCAAGCTTCTCAATGTCCTTTTTAATCTGAGGAGCCCAGAACTGGGCACAGGACTCAGGGTGTGGCCTAACCAATGCTGAGCAGAGGGCAGAATGACTTCCCTGCACACTGTTCCTGATACAGACCAGGAACTCTTTGGAGCAAAGGAAGCCAAAAAATAACCCCAAAACACCCCCACCCCCACCCCAAACCCTGGGCCCATTGATCTCAATCGAGTTTACCCTTCAACAGCTTTTACCCCAGCGTCATTCAGAGCAGAGATTTACCCACATCATGATTTCACCCATGACTGAATAGCTTTTCCCTTCATCATCTCTGGGAGAAACCCAGCAATCAAATCACTCATGTGCACCCAAACACAGCTCAGGCAGCTCCTTGCCGAGCAGCAGCCAGGAGCCAGCAGCCAGACAGGATGATTTAAGCTGTGTGCTGGAGCTCTGTGCCGGGTTACAGCTGCTTCATCTCCCTTCAAGCCTGATGAATAATCAAAAGGCAGAGAGTGCCAGGGTGGTGCTGAGGGAAAAGGTGGAGGCTCCTCTTAGCACCGTGGTAAAAGCAGGAGAGCAGCAGCAGCAGCTCCCAGAATCACTGAGTCAACCAGGTTGGAAAGGACCTCAGAGATCATCAAGTCCAACCCATTACCTACTACTTAACACCTCCTGACAACTAAACCATGGCTGAAGCAAAGCACTGCTGCTCTTTTCGTTCCTTGTTTCTCTCCTTCCCTTCTCCTCTTTAACTGTTTCTCTGCTGGCAGGAGCAGCCAGGGGAGGGAGGCAGGGCTGGGTGCTGTGTTTCATAGAATCATGGAGCTGTTCTGCTTGGAAAGGGCTTTGAAGAGCATCGATTAAAACACCACCATGGCCACTAAACCCTGGCCCCGGGTGCCATGGCCACAGGTTTCTTCAACCCCTCCAGGGCTGGGGACTTCACCACTTCCCTGGGCAGCCTGTGCCAAGAAGAAATGGCCTCAAATTGTGCCAGAGGAGGTTTTGGTTGGAGATTAAGAAAAAATCTCTTTGCTGCCAGAGTGGTCAGGGGTTGGCACAGGCTGCCCAGGGAGGTGGTGGAGTCCCCAGCCCTGGAGGGGTTGAAGAAACCTGTGGCCACGGCACCTGGGGCCAGGGTTTAGTGGCCATGGTGGGGTTGGGTTGCTGCTTGGACTGGATGATTTTGAAAGCCTTTTCCAAAGCAACCAATTCTCTGCTTCTGTGTTTCTGTGCTTCAGTGGCCACTAAAGTGGTGCTGCATTGAAGGTTGGACTCGCTGACCTTTGAGGTCTTTTCCAGCCTTAATGATTCCATGATTAAGGAACCTAAGTGCTGGTGGGGCCTCACCCCTGGGTGCCACTTTGCTTTCACCCAAACCCCTGCCCAACAGAGAGGAAGAGCAGGAAGCAAGGCTCAGAGCTCCATCTCCCCTCACTCCCTGCTCCCCCAGCGCATCCCCAGGGAGCCAGGCAGGCTGGGGGACCCTGCTGCAAGCTGCAGCTCTGACCTGGGAGGCTGCTGGCAGAGGAGCTGAATGATCTCCTGGAGGGCAACGTTCAGGCAAACAGGTTTGTCATTTCTTGTGCAGATTTCCTGGGGTATTATTAATTCAGCAGGCTAAAGCCCATCGGGAGCAGGCACTCATTGCTCAACTCGAACTTATTCCCAGTGTCTAGACTCACTCTCCAGACAGAGGGGGTTCCCACCAGTTAAGAATTATTCAACTATTGATCTAGACAATTTCTAATTAACTCTGCCCATGCCTTGTTATGCATATGCAGAGGGAAAAAAAATTGATTTTTGATTTATTTCATTATTTATTCCCCCTCCCCCCCCCCCTCCTTGTTCCACGCCGGCCCAATCATTAGATTGAACACCTGAGGTAACTTCTATTTATGTGTCTAATTATTAGATCCATTAGCAATTTTAATCAATGCTGTGGGGCTCAGGAATTAACCACCCTGCTTGACACTTGTTGACTTGCTCAGGTGCTGCTGGAGCCAACTGCCTGAGCAGGAGGAGGGAGAGGCAAAAGGCTTTCCCAGCAGTAAGGATCTCCTTGGTGCTTTATGGTTGTGAATTCGTTGCTTCTGCTGCCAGCCCAGGCCCTTCTCATGGAATCGTTGGATCACAGAAGGGCTCAGGTTGGAAGGGATCTCAGAGGTCACCTGCTCCAACCTCCCCACCATGCCCAGGGACACCTCTCAGCTAGACTCAGCTGCTCAAGGCCTCAGTCAAACTATCCTTCCACACCCCCAGGCAGGAGGCAGCCACAGCCTCCCTGGGCAGCCTGTGCCAGAGCCTCACCACCCTCACACTGAAGAACTTCCTCCTCAGCTCCAGTCTAACCCTGCTCTGCCTCAGCTCCAAACCATTCCCCCTTGGCCTGGCTCTAGACACCCTCAGGAAAAGTCTCTCTGCAGCCTTCCTGCAGGATCCCTCCAGCTATTGGAAGACAGCTCTGAGGTCCCCTTGGAGCCTTCTCCTCTCCAGCTCCCTCAGCCTGTCCTCACAGGAGTCCACCCTAGGTGGGATTGGTTTTTAAGTGAGCTGGACTGGGACAATTGCCCTGGTTTCTGTTGGGATCCATTTCTAGTCTTTAGGGATCCCTTTCTGATTTCTATTATTTTAGGATCCATTTCCACTTCACAATCCATTTCCATTCTTTTGGGATACAGTTCTACTTTGGGATCCATTTCCATTCTTTGAGGATCCAGTTCTACTTTGGGATCCAGTTCTACTTTGGGATCCATTTCCATTATTTCAGGATCCATTTACATTCTTTGGGGATCCACTTCTAGGTTGGGATCAAGTTCCATTCGTTTGGGATCCATTTGCAGTCTTTGAAGATCCCCTTCTACTTTGGGATCCATTTCCATTCTTTTGGGATCCATTTCTACATTGGGATCCATTTCTATATTGGGATCCATTTCTACTTTGGTATCAATTTCTACTTTGGGATCCATTTCCCTCCTTTGGAGTCCCTCCATCACTACTTTAGAATCCATCTGAACTTTGGGACCAATTTCCATTCGTTTGGGATCCATTTCCATTCTTTTGAGAACCATTTCCACTTTGGGATCCATTTTGATTTTAGGATCAACTCCATTCTTTGGGGATCCATTTCCACGTGTTTGAGATCCAGGTCCATTCTTTTGGGATCCATTTTGACTTTGGGATCCATTTCGACTTTGGGATCAGTTCCATTCTTTTTGGGATCCATTCCTATTATTCTGGGCTCCATTCCTGCTTTGGGCTCCATTCCTGCTTTGGGATGCAGGAGCCATAAAGCTCATCCCAAAGGCTCCTTTCCTCCAGCCAGATTTGCTGTGCCGGATCTGAAAGGCACCCCCCAAACCCTGCTCCTCTTTTCCCCCTGATGCTTTGCCGTCCCGAGATGTGGCCTGGAACGACCCTAACAACCCATTTCTGACGGGTTTGTGTCCAGCTGCTCCCATTGCCCCCTCCTCTCCCTCCTCCCCCTCTCCCCCGCCCACGGATGCCTGCGCACTGCCTTGCCGGAGCTGTTCGCTTGCAATTTGGTGCTGAGGCCATTGGGAAATTGCCGACAATTTGGGTGAAAATGGTTGGAAAATTGCAGTGTTTAGGCCCATTTTGCGTGGCTGTGTGTGTGCAGAAATTGCAGAGGAAACACTGGAAGGGGCCAGCAGTTTGAAATAGGTGCTGCTGTTATGCTGGTGATGGGTGCCCTCCCCTCCTTCCTCTCCCCCCCCCCTCCCCACCCCCCCCCCCCCCCCAAGTCATTATGTATTTGTAAACAAATGTGTAAATCGAGCAGGAGGAATTGCCCTGGAGGGAAGCAGAGGATGGATAAAAGCCTTGGGAGAAAGCAAATGCATCTGGGAGCCCAGGGTGGAGCTGCCTCTTCTCATCAGGCTCCTGGCTAAAGCTCACCTTGGCTTCAAGCAGTGGCTGTGCCCCGATGTGGTTGGCACTCGGTGCTGTTTGAGCTCTTAAGAAGCATTCTGTTTGGAACAGAACATCAGGGAGGTTGCTTTTGTGTTTGCTCTCTGGTGGGTTCTGCCTCTCCCCTCAGTTCCTGTATCTCCTCCGGTTTCCAGCTCCTGCATCTCCTCCAGCTCCTGCATCTCCTCCAGCTCCTGCATCTCCTCCAGTTTCCAGCTCCTGCATCTCCTCCAGTTTCATTGTCTCCTCCAGAAATCTGCCCCATGAACCTGCCCCTTAGCTGGAGTTCTTCACATCCTTGTGCACCTCAGGCTGAGCAAGGAGGTCTTGCTTTCAGTTGAAGCCCCTTTCCAGCCCTGCCTGAGTCATAGGATGGGTCCTTGTGCAATAAGGATTCTACCCTGGCCTGATGGATCTCTCCTTGTGGTCACCACAGAGGTGGTGGAACAATGCCCCAGCTCTGAGCAGCTTCTATTGATCTGTTGTAAAAGCCTCTCAGAGCAGATTGATGTTGCTGCCCATCCTGTAAAGATTTCTTCTCCTCCTGCTGTGACAGCAAGGAGAAATCCTTGTTGGGAGAGGGATACATCCAGCAGCCTGGAGGAGCATCCCATGCCCACATCCCATGCCCACATCCCATGCCCACATCCCATGCCCACATCTCAGCCCTGTCACTGCTGGACATGTCAAAACCCACCTGGACATTGTGACCCTGGGCACCCTGATCTAGGTGAACCTTCCTTAACAGGGGGGTGGGGTTGGACTGAAGGGTCTCCAGAGGTCTCTTCCAGCCCTCCACCATGCTGGGTTTCTATGAGGCTCTCTGGGCAGAGTCTGACAGCAAGAAACTGGAAGGGAAAAGTAAATTTCTACAGGTTTTGGGTGCTCATCTCTCCTAAAACTTGGTGTATTTCCACCTCCCACTCCCCTCGTCCCTCATTCCCTCCTTCCAAGCCCCACCAGGTCCATGCTGCACAGGGCAGGTGGACTGAATGATCTCCAGGGGTCTCCAACCCACCCCATGCTGGGATTCTGTGATTATAAAGAATTCCTCCTCTCCCCTCCAGCTGGGCCCTGCAGCTCCTTGCCCTTTCCCTCTCCCCTTCCACTTCTAAAATGGGGTTTGAATATCTCCTGAGCCCCAACGTGCTGCTGCTGCTGCTGCTGCTGGTGCTGTGCCTGGCCCATGGAGCACCACACAGCAGCTCCAGACTTGACCTTCGTGGCCAGGTGGTTTCTTGCTCTTGGAAATGTCGGGGCTTTTTCCCCCTCCCTGTGAGAGCTGCTGCTGTGCTGGGGCTCAAACCTCCAGCAAGGATCAATCCCAAGCCCTCTGTTCAAAACCTGGAGAGGGGAGGAGTGAAGGTTGGGGGAGGGAAGAGGGTATGGGGGGGGGGGGAGGGGGAGGAGGAGAAGGAGGGGAAGAGAACTCAAACTGTTGATGGAATGAGACAAATTGCTCAAGCCTGCTGCACATGGGCAGAATGAGATGCTAATTAATGAACAGCAAACAAAAAGGAGCCCAAACCAAACACCCAACCCAACAACAGCAGCAACCACAACAGCAAGGCAGCCAGGCTCCAATTTGCATAAATCTGCATTGTCAAACCGTTAGGGGGGGGGGAAACAAAACCCCCAGCCAGATTTATTCCACAGGGATCCCAGCGAGGCTGTTCCCTGGGGATTACAGCTCCTGTGATTTGATTTCATTTGATTTGCTATTGGTTGCTTTATTATATTTCATCACACACACACCTTTTTTTTTTTTTTTGCTTAATTTCCTCTTTCTGCCCCTGGTTTGGAATTCAATTTGACATTCTGCAATCAGCAGCAGGCAGGAAAACCTGGATGTGAAAGAAAACCCCTTGATGGCGGAATCAAGAGCAAAACCTAACAACCCCTTTGGCCTTTCGTCTTCCTTTCCCTCTGCATGGGAAAACGTTGGGGCTCTTAATGGGTGCAGGGCAGTGGATTCATTACAATCCTTCTTAATTACAGCTAATTGGGGCTGTGGATTGCTCTGAGCCTGAGAGCTGCAGCAGGGAGGCGTGAGAGGCTAAAGCTTGTCTCTCTTTCCCTCTCCGGACCGAGACAGGAGGTCAAACTCGTTTGGTGCTTCAGAGGGGAACTGCATAGAATCATAGAATCAGTCAGGGTTGGAAGGGACCACAAGGATCATCTAGTTCCAACCCCCCTGCCATGGGCAGGGACACCCCACACTAGATCAGCCTGGCCAGAGCCTCATCCAGCCTGGGCTTAAACACCTCCAGGGACGGGGCCTCAACCACCTCCCTGGACAACCCATTCCAGGGCTTCACCACTCTCATGGGGAAGAACTTCCTCCTCACCTCCAGCCTGAATCTCCCCACCTCCAGCTTCATTCCATTCCCCCTAGTCCTATCACTACCTGAGAGCCTGAGAAGTCCCTCCCCAGCCTTCCTGTAGCCCCCTTCAGATACTGGAAGGCCACAATGAGGTCACCTGGGAGCCTTCTCTTCTCCAGACTGAACAGCCCCAACTCCTTCAGTCTGTCCTCATAGGAGAGGTGCTCCAGCCCTCTGATCCTCCTCGTGGCCCTTCTCTGAGCACCTTCCAGCACCTCCAGATCCCTCTTGTCATAGGGGCTCCAGAACTGGAGGCAGTACTCCAGGTGGGGTCTCCCCAGGGCTGAGTAGAGGGGGAGAATCACCTCCCTTGCCCTGCTGGCCACAATTCTCTTGCTGCAGCCCAGGATCTGATTTGCTTTCTGGACTGCAAGTGCACATTGAGAGCTCCTGCTGAGCTTCTCCTCCACCAGCAGCATAGCCTGGGGGGGTCCCTTGGGCAAGGAGGCTGGGGGGGTGGGTCTGCAGAACAGGTCTGGTGAAGAGAGATGAAGGGCCTGAGGGTGTTTGGACTGGGGAGGAGGAGGCATCTCCATGCAGGTGGAGCAAAGAGACAATCAGAGGTAAAAGCTTTTGATTTTATACCCAAGCACATGGGTGAGGAGTGGCTCTAGAGTGGTCTCAAGAAGGCCTTAGGGGGTGGCAGCTGATGCCAAAGTCCCCAGGAGCCAGCAGTGGTCGCTGGCAGCCCAGCAGGCAGCTGAGTGCTGAGCTGCAGCCAGAGCAGGGAGAGCAGCAGCACAGGGAGGGGATTCTGCCCCTCAGCTCTGCTCTGACCCCACCTGCAGCACTGCCTCCAGCTTTGGTGCCTCCAGCACTAGAAGGACCTGGAGCTGCTGGAGAGGCTCCAGAGGAGGCCATGGAGATGATCAGAGGGCTGTAGAACCTCCCCTGTGGGGCTGGGAGAGCTGGGGCTGTTCAGCCTGGAGAAGAGAAGGCTCCAGGGACACCTTAGAGCAGCCTTCCAGTACCTGAAGGGGCTCCAGGAGAGCTGGGGAGGGACATTTGGACAAGGGCTGGGAGTGACAGGATGAGGGACATGAAGAGGGAAGATTGAGATTGGAGATGAGGAAATTGTTGAGAGTGAGGGTGGGGAGAGCCTGGCACAGGCTGCCCAGGGAGGCTGTGGCTGTGCCCTCCCTGGAAGCGTTCAAGGCCAGGCTGGATGAGGCCTTGAGCAAGGTGGGCTGGTGGGAGGTGTCCCTGCCCATGGCAGGGGGTTTGGAACTGGATGGTCTTGAAGGTGCCTTCCAACCCAACCCATTCTGTGAAGCCAAGAAGAGCTCAGCTCTGGGAAGGCTTCCCGGCGCCGGCTTCAGTGCCTCCACTGCTGCCGGTTGTGGTTTCTGCAGCTTCCCATCGGTTTGGTTTCTTCTTGGAAGAAAAATCAAAATGAAATGATTATTGCCCTTTAATGTTAAGTTATTTCTTCCTTTCAGTTTATGCTGATGAGCTCCTGTTCAGCTCCTGTGGGTGCTCTTTACCCAAATGAAGATTACAATATCAAAATCAGGATCGGCTAACGTGGTCGAATAAACGGCCCCGGGGGGGCGTCAAAGAAGAGGTCCCCAGAGCCACTAAGAGGCCCCCCCATGACTTCCCACTTCTCTCTGCCCATCCATCTAACTCTCTGTGAGACAGGAGGAGTCAAAATTAGCTGCTAAAAGGGCATGAAGTGCTGCAGTGCTCTTTCTAGGCACAAGAGCTCTCCTCACATCTTTCCGACCCAGAGACTGGGAAGCAAACCCAACAGGTTAAAAGATTCCTCAAGCAATGAGAGGTGTGGCTTCTGCTGCAAGGTTGTAGGACAGCCCCCAGGCCTCCAAACCCCTCCAGGAGGAAGGATCTGGCTCATTCCCATTGGGATCATTCCCATGTATCAACAGAACCATCAGAGGCTGAGGGAGCTGGGGTTGCTTAGCCTGGAGAAGAGGAGGCTCAGGGGAGACCTTCTTGCTCTCTACAACTCCCTGAAGGGAGGTTGTAGCCAGGTGGGGGTTGGTCTCTTCTCCCAGGCAAGCAGCAGCAGAACAAGAGGACACAGTCTCAAGCTGTGCCAGGGGAGGTTTAGGCTGGAGGTGAGGAGAAAATTCTTCCCAGAAAGAGGAATTTGCCACTGGGATGTGCTGCCCAGGGAGGTGGTGGATTCCCCATCCCTGGAGGAGTTCAAGAGGAGATTTGATGTGGCACTTGGTGCCATGGTTTAGTAGTCACGAGTCTGTGGTGGCAGGTTGGACTTGATGATCTTTGAGGTCTCTTCCAACCTTATTGATTCTATGAATGGTTTTGATTGGAAGAGACCTCCAAGATGATTGAGTCCAACCATCAGCCATGGCCACCAAACCCTGGCCCCAAGGGCCATGGCCACAGATTTCCAGGGATGGGGATTCCACCACCTCCCTGTGCCAGTCCCTGACCACTCCTGCAGCAAAGAAAACTTTCCTCATGTCCAACCTAACCTTCCCCTGGTGCAACTCGAGGCTGTTTCCTCACCTCCTATCACTTGTTCCTAGGGAGAAGAGACCAACCTTCAGCTGACTCCAACCTCCTTTCAGGGAGTTGTAAAGAGCAATGAGGTCTCCACTCATCACTCATGAATTTCTAGCCAATATCCAACCTAAATCTGCTGTGGCAGAAGGGATTGAGCTGGGATTGTTTAGCCTGGAGAAGAGGAGGCTCAGGGGAGACCTTCTTGCTCTCTACAACGACCTGAAGGGAGGTTGGAGCCAGCTGGGGGTTGGCCTCTTCTCCCAGGCAATCTATGACAGAAGGAGAAGACACAGTCTCAAGCTGTGCCAGGGGAGGTTCAGGCTGGATGTTAGGAAGAAGTTCTTCCCAGCAAGAGAGATTGGCCCCTGGGATGTGCTGCCCAGGGAGGTGGTGGAGTCCCCATCCCTGGAGGTGTTTAAGAGAGGACTGGATGTGGCAATCAGTGCCATGGTTTAGTTGATTAGATGGTGTTGGGTGACAGGTTGGACTTGATGACCTCTGAGGTCTTTTCCAGCCTGGTTACGCTCTGCACGAGGATCAGATCCCAAAGAGTTAAGGAGAGGAGCAGGGAGCAGAGTGATTTAGACTACCGTGAATCACATCTTCATAGCATTCCTTGAAGGGCTTCCAAAAGCTTCTGAGAAAGGAGGGAAGGGATGGCTGGGCTCCTCTCAGGCTCTAATCCTCCCTCCTTCCCTTGGCAGGGATTTGTGAAAGAGGCAGATGAGAGATTTCCTGTTTGGCAGCAAAGAAGGGGAACGGGAGATTAAATCAACCTGCTCAGCTCTGCTCTTCTAACACAGTTTGAAAGATGCTTAAATATTTATTTAAAAGAAGGAAGAAATGGGGGAGGGGGAGCAGTGGGAAGGAGGGGGGAATACATCAAATTAAAATGTTCATTATCTCCCAATTCATATTTAATAAGAGCTGTAGTTACAGCTGCCTAATGGATTTCCTGCCAGAAATGCCTGGGAAGGGCTGGGGACACCTGGCACGGGGGGGGAGGAGGGGGGAAGGCAAAGATGATGGGGAGAGGTGGGAGACAGCAGCTTGAGGGAGGTTCTCCTCCCCAGCTGCTCTGCCCTGGTGAGGCCACAGCTGGAGTCCTGGGTGCACTTTTGGGCTCTCCAGTTCGAGAGGGACAGAGAACTGCTGGAGGCTGGGAAGATGCTGAGGGGCAGCTCTGTGAGGAGCAAAGGCTAAGAGACCTGGTTCTAGGGAGTATGAAGATGAATGAATGGTTCTCCTCCACCTCCTCTGCTCTGCCCTAGTCTACAATACTGGGGATCCAGTTCTGGGCTCCCCAGTTCCACACAGGGAATTGTTGGAGAGAGTCCAGGGGAGGCTCCAAAGAAGCTGAGGGGCCTGAAGCAGCTCTGTGGGGAGCAAAGTCTGATCCCTGGGGCTGAGAGCCTGCAGAAGAGCAGCCCCAGAGGGCATCTGAACAATGCTCAGCAAGAGCTGAAGGAGCTGTGGGGGGCAAGAGGCTGGGGCCAGGCTCTGCTCAGTGATGCTCAAGGACAGGACAAGGGGCAGTGAGCACAAATGGACACAGGAGATTTCATGAGTTGAAACTTGTTTGTTGTGAGGGTGCTGGAGGCCTGGAGCAGGCTGCCCAGAGAGGTTGTGGAGTCTCCTTGTGTCGAGAGCTTCCAACCCCCGGGCACTGTGCTCCTGGGCAGGGTGCTGTGGGTGCCCTGCTGGAGCAGGGGTTGGACTGGATGAGCTCCAGAGCCCCCTTCCAGCTCCCGAGCTCCCTTCCAGCTCCCACCACCCTGTGAGTCTGAAGGACATCCTCCTAAACCCACCAAATTCCTACTTTTCTGTGGCTGTTTCACCCTGCCCTGCTGGAGGGGAAGGTGGAGGTGCTGGAAGTGAGCTGCTGGGCTGCTGCTCCTGGCCGGGAAGCACTCAGGGTGTTGCTCTAACGCAGAGGGAAGGTCGGGATGGCTGCAGGCAGTTCAGCCAGCACTTAGCTGCCAGTCAGATCCATATTCCCCTTTCCCCCCGCCAGGATCCAGCCCTGGGGATTTGTCAGCTTTGCTTGGAGACAAAAAGCTCTTGTTGAGCACAAATCCCAGCTCTGCTGGCTCCGAGGAGATGCAGTGCAAGGGCTATGAAATATTAAGATGCCAACAACATTAGGAAGAAATCCACTGGAACTTAAGTGACTTTGAATGCTCCACGCTGATTAACTGCTGGAGGGGATTATTGGAGGAGTAAATGGAAAGGAAGGCAGGGAATGGCCTGATAGGGATTGATCAGAGGCTCCCATCGGGCCAGGGAGGGGGTTGTGAGGCACAGTACCTGATGCTGCTGTGCAGAAGGAGGCTTTGTGGAGCTGCTTTGCCTCGCCCTTTCTAGCAGCTTATTAGAAATCCCTGGGTAGGGGAATATCTCCAAATAGGATGAAGCTGTGTTTGCTAATTTGTGAGGATTAGCAGGAGTAGAATGATTAAGATCCCTATCAGAGGTTGGTGGGAGGTAGGTGGCTGCTTTCCTTGGATCTCCATGCCAGGGAAGCCTCAGCAATGGATTTGGAGGCTCCCAGCTGGGGCACCTCTGACATGCAGTCAGTCTGAGAGAGGTGGGGGTGTTCACCCTGGAGAAGAGAAGGTTCTGGGCAGACCTTAGAGCAACCTTCCAGTACCTGAAGGGGCTCCAGGACAGCTGGAGAGGAACTTTCTGCAAAGGCCTGCAGTGACAGGACCAGGGGTGATGGCTTCAGGCTGGAGGACGCTGGATTGAGATGAGACATTAGGAGGAAGTTCTTCCCCATGAGGGTGGTGAGGCACTGGGACAGGCTGCCCAAAGATGCTGTGGAGGCTCCAAGCCTGGCAGTGTTGAAAGGCAGGCTGGATGAGGCCCTGAGCACCCTGGGCTGGTGGGAGGTGTCCCTGCCCATGGCAGGGGGCTGGAGCTGGATGATCTTGAAGGTCCCTTCCATGCCAGCCCATTCTGTGATTCTATAACAGGGTCCAACTGGGACAGAGGAGTGCTGAGCTGCAATCAGATCACCCCAAAAGTTTAGTCAAAGCCTCAAGAAGCTCAAAAACTCCCTGAAAATGAGCAAGAGAAGGGAATGGAGGAGCTGGACCATGCTGCCCAGGGAAATGGTGGAGTCACCATCCCTAGAGGTGTTTAAAAGGTGTTTGGGTGAGGAGCTTAGGGACATAGTCTATCAGGGAGGTGTTGGGTTATGGTTGGACTTGATGATCTTGAGGTCTTTTCCAACCAGGTGGTTCTATGATCCTTGTGCTGAAACAGCTGCAAGGGGCTAGGAGGAGGTTTGGTGTGAGATGCTCCAGGAGCTTTCTCTCAATCCAAGCTGAATCCGGGGCAGGGATGGAGAGGAAAGAATTGTACCAGCTTTATAATAGATGTTTCTTGCAGGGACAGGTGGCTTTATTAACTCCATTTGTCTTCCATAGCCACACAAATAGTGGCAATAAATCACCCAATCACTCAGCAGCAGTCTGAGCTGGTGGGGACAGCCCAGCCCTGCTCCCTGCTCCCTGCTGCCCTTGGGAAGGTGCAGCCAGCAGAACCCAGCTTGGCTTTGTCAATGAGGGCCAAGAGGTTTGCCTGCAGGAGTGAAGAGGCAAAGAGCTGGGGACTTGCTGGCACAGAACACGAATCCAGGATTTGTGTGAGTGGATGCAAACTTGCTCTGCAATCATGGAAGAGAATCCTGGACTTGTTTGGGTTGGAAAAGATCATGGGGTCCAGTTATCAACCCCACACCACCACGGTCCCAAGCGCCACGGCCACAGGCTTCTTGAACACCTCCAGGGATGGGGCCTCCCCCACCCCCTGGGCAGCCTAACATCCAACCTCATTTTTCCTAACATCCAACCAGTCCAACCTGAGAACCCTTACAGAGAGGAAGTTTCTTCTGCTCTCCAACCTTATCCTCCCCTGGTGCAACTTGAGGCCATTTCCTCTCCTATCACTCGTTCCTAGGGAGGAGAGACCAACCCCCAGCTGGCTCCAGCCTCCTTTCAGGGAGCTCTAGGGAGCCAGAAGGTCTCCCCTCAGCCTCCTTTTCTCCAGGCTACACAATCTCAATTCCATCAATGGCTGCTCACCAGTCCTCTCCTCCAGACCCTTCTCCACATCCTATAGCTGCTGCCATGGGGAAAGTGAGGCACAGGGTGGGATTCTGTGGCTGGTAACACTATGGCAGGAGATGAGCAGCAGCAGAAGTCCCTGCTCCTGTCTGCACAAGCGAGTTGGTGGCCACAGCAGCACTTCCTGTCCTCCAGACACCAACCTCTTTCCCACTGGACCCAAGGCGCACTCTGAGCTGCTCTGGCAGAGTGCTGAAAGGACAGGATGCAACCTGGAACGGGTCAGGGGCACTGTGGAGCTGCCCGGTGGAGTGGCACAGCTGTGCTGTGGTGAATTTGGCTTCCCAAAGAGGCCCCTGGCAGGACACACCAGCATGGCTGATCCTTGTGCCACCTCCTGTGGGCTCAGGATGCAGAGGGAAGGGATTCTCCCCCTCTGCTCTGCTGAGACCACAGCTGGAGCTCTGTGTCCAGCTCTGGAGCCTCTGTTCCAAGAAGGATCTGGAGGTGCTGGAAGGAGTCCAGAGAAGGACCACGAGGAGGAGCAGAGGGCTGGAGCTGCTCTGCTGTGAGGACAGACTGAGGGAGTTGGGGTTGTGCAGGCTGGAGAGGAGAAGACTCCCAGGAGACCTAATTGTGGCCTTCCAGGATCTGCAGGGGGCTCCAAGAAAGCTGGGGAGGGACTTTTTAAGGGTGGCAGGGAGGGATAGGACCTGGGGGGATGGAGCAAAACTAGAAGTGGGGAGGTTCAGATTGGATGTTAGGAAGTTCTTCCCCATGAGGGTGGTGAGACACTGGCACAGGCTGCCCAGGGAGGTGGTGGAAGCCTCATCCCTGGAGGGTTTCCAGCCAGGCTGGAGGTGGCTGTGAGCAACCTGCTGTGGTGTGAGGTGTCCCTGCCCATGGCAGGGGGGTTGGAACTGGCTGAGCCTTGAGGTCCCTTCCAAGCCTGACAATTCCATGAGTCTAATTCTCTGGCTAGGGAGTGGCCGTGCTCGGGCAGGACACAGCACAGCTCTCTGTGCTACCCCTCTGCTGTTCCCCTGGTGGAAAAAAAACCCCACACCTAACCCCCTCCCCTCAGAACTGTAGGCTTTTATGTTTTCTTTAATAGAGGACTCTCAGTGCATCGATTTTGACCCCCACACTGGCACGGAGCACCAGGAGGCAGAGCCAGCAATCGATGGGGATCCCAGGAGCTGCTGCCTTGCTTTACTCCTCACCACGGGGAGGAAAACAAACAAACAAACCAACCAACTCATCCCTTTGGCTCTGAGCAGCAACTCTGAGCTCCTGGGGAGGTCCTCCTGGGACATCAATCTGGCTGCTGTCCTCTTTTGGGGGTGGAGGAGCTGCTTTGCCCAGCTCACATCCGCGACAGGAGACAATCCGTGCCAGGCGGCGAGATTCAGAGGCTCAAAAGCCCGAGGCCAGCAGTAATAGAAAACTAAAAATGTTTTGTTCCAACTTTATTGCTTCAATTCCTTGGCTCTCAGGCCCTTAAACGTGGAGAGAAATATAGATTTGATAATGGATTGGCTGTTTATGGCTCCCCTCGCCGTGTCCTCGGCAGGGAATCTTGTTGTGCTTTGTGAAAACACCAAAGAAAGACAGAGAGAGAGAGAGAGAGAGAGAGAGAGAGAGAGAGAGAAAGCCTGGAAGCAAAGCAGGGCTTCCAAAAGCTGCCTTGGAAAATCTGAGTTTGTTATGAATGGGGATGGAGGTGGGGGGGTGGAAGGAGGAAAACCAGCACTTGGCAGGGAATGAGAGCTTTGCTTTGCCATCTTCACACCTTCCGCAGCATCCATTTGCTGGAAAACATCAGAGGAGGTTAGGAGCTGGAAGGGACCTTTGAAGATCAACAAGTCCAACCCCCCTGCCAGAGCAGGAGCATGGAATCCAGCACAGGGCACACAGGAATGCATCCAGATGGGGCTTGAAAGTCTCCGGGGCAGGAGAACTGAGCACTGCCCCCTCTTGCAGTCAGGAGCCAGGGAGCAATGTGGAATATGTTTGGTGCTGGTGAGGCCACAACTTGTGTCCTGGGGTCAGTTTTGGGCTCCTCGCTCCAAGAAGGACATTGAGTGGTTGGAGCAAGTCCAGAGAAAGGCAGTGAAGCTGGGGGGAGGGTCTGGAGAACAGGGCTGGGGAGGAGCAGCTGAGGGAGCTGGGGTTTGGAGAAAAGGAGGCTGAGGAGAGACCTCCTTGCTCTTTACACCTCCCAGAAAGGAGGTTGGAGCCAGGTGGGGGTTGGGCTCTTCTCCCTATTACCAGATGACAGAGTGAGAGGAAATGACCTGAAATTGTGCCAGGGGAGGGTTAGGTTGGAGAGGAGGAAAAGTTACTTTGCTGCAAGAGTGCTCAGGGATTGGCAGGGGCTGCCCAGGGAGGAGGTGGAGTCCTCAGCTCTGGAGGTGTTCCAGAACCCTGTGGCCATGGCACCTGGGGCCATGGTTTGGAGGCCACGGTGGAGTTGGGTTGATGCTTGGATTGGATGCTCTTGGAGGGCTGTTCCAACCCAAACTGTTCTGTGATTCAATGATTTCCACCTGTCCTCCAGCATGAAGATCTCTTCTTTCCCCAGCCTGCAGGGCTCCTTACCCACAAAGCTGCCCTGCAGAGCTGCCTCTTGCTTTGCCCTCTTACCCCTGCCCACAGCCTGTCAGCCAAAGCATGAGGTCCATGGAGATAAGAGCTTCAGGAGGAGCTCAGCCAGAGCTACCAGACACCAATCAGCAGAAATTCAGCTCCTCCTGAACCCATGGCTGTTATTTAGTGCTGGTTTTGGAGTGATGGATAACAGGGAGCACAGCTCCTAGAGCGGCAGTGATCAGCCTTTGTGGGATGCAGGGAAAGGCACGAAGGGAGGGAGACAGAGCAGGAACCTTATCTATCTATTTATCTGTTTGCCTGGCCAAGGAAACCCTGATTTAGGTGGCAAGGTTCCACCTTTTTTAGGTCTGGATGAATGAGGCTTCAAGGGAGGATTTTATTTCATCTGTACTTCTTTTATTACTTCCCCACATCACAGCCCTGTCCTTCCCCAGCATTAATCATTCTCGTTCCTGCTCCAGGATCACTCATCTCTCTAATTCCCTGATGTCTTTTTCTGGCTGCAGAGCTGTGAACATTGTGGGTATAATGCAGATCCAGGGCCTCAGAGCAGGGTTAGCTCTGCTCAGCTCTGTCTCCTTCTGCCTTTCCTTGCAGATGCCTTTTACTCCTGCCTGCGGTCCCCAGCTCCCAGTGCTGAGCCGAGGAGCTGCAGGTGGATTTGTAGCTGCTGCCCCTTTTCTCTGTAAATGTGTCCTGGGGGTGCTCTGGGGACATTGGAAGGTCCTGATGGACGTTGCTGGGTCCCTGCCTCTGTGCAAGGGCAACCTGGCTGCAGTCCCCATCCCTCGGGAGCATTGATCCCTCAGTTCAGGGAGCTTTGATCCCTCAGTTCAGGCAGTTTTGCTCCCCAAGCTCAAGCTTGGAGGGACCAAGAGGATGCAGCCAGGGTGGCACAGCAGAGGACAGCACAGTCCCTGTGCCAAGGTGTGCTGTGAAACATCAAACATCCCAAAGGGCTCTCCTTCCTCCATTCCAATCAGCCAAAGCTCCCTGGTCAAAGCCAGCCCAGCTGTTTCCACAGTGCCTTTGGGTACCAGCAAAATGTCTCTTCTTTAGCTTTCTCTTGTTGAAGGGCATGAAAAGAATGATTTCATCTAAAAACAAAGCCCATCCCAGCAGGCTTGGATGAGGCAGGGAGGGGGACGCTGTGAGGGATGGCTCATGTCCTGCAGGGGATGGCTCTTGTGGAAGGATCACACAGATGAATTGCTTTGCAGACCCCGAGCCCTGACCACGGGGGTTTTGTTTTACACTTGTTTGTCTTAGTGCCCCTTCAGCTCCAGGCTTGAAGATTCCCCTGGATGAAAGAGCAGCTCTGCAAGCTTCAGCTCTTCCCCCCTGCTAATTAAAGTTCAAGGCAGCCATCCATATGTCTGAGCTTTCCAAGGGCTCCAGCAGGAAAAGCAGCCTCGACTTCCTCTCTCTTTCTAAGTTTAGAACTGAAACCTGTCACCGCCACCGACTGCAGCTTCTGCCTCAAACACACACAAGCCAGAGGAGACAAAGAGAGTGGTGAAGCCCTGGAATGGGTTGTCCAGGGAGGTGGTTGAGGCCCCGTCCCTGGAAGTGTTTAAGCCCAGGCTGGATGAGGCTCTGGCCAGCCTGATCTAGTGTGGGGTGTCCCTGCCCGTGGCAGGGGGTTGGAACTGGATGATCCTTGTGGTCCCTTCCAACCCTGACTGATACTATGATACTAAGAGCTCCCAGCTCTCACTGTCTGTCACAGAGCTGCCTCAACACTGGGGGCTTGGAAAAAGGTTTCCTACCCTGTGCATCGTGGGAATCAGCTTCTCCCCTTCCCCCCCCAATCCCTCACCCTCCATTCATCCTGGTGGGGCTTTGCTCTCCCTGCCCCATCAGGTCCCAGGGTGGAGCTGCCCTGCTGAGGCCACAGCTGCAGAACTGTGCCCAGTTATCATAGTAGTGTCATAGTATCATAGTATCAGTCAGGGGTGGAAGGGACCACAAGGATCATCCAGTCCCAACCCCTGCCATGGGCAGGGACACCCCACACTAGATCAGGCTGGCCAGAGCCTCATCCAGCCTGGGCTTAAACACCTCCAGGGACGGGGCCTGGTGTTAAAAAAGGTTCCAAAAGGTTTTAAAAAGGCTTCAAAAAGGTTAAAAAAAGGCTGAAAAAAAAAGGTTGGGGTTTTTTTTAATTTTAAAAAGTTGTTGTTTTTTTTTTTAAAGGTTTAAAAAAGGTAAAAAAAAGGTTAAAAAAGGTTAAAAAAAGGTTAAAATGTTAAAAAAAGGTTTTAAAAGGTTAAAAAAGGTTAAAAAAGGTTAAAAAAGGTTAAAAAAGCTTAAAAAAGGTAAAAAAGGTAAAAAAAAGGTTAAAAAAGGTTAAAAAGAGGCTAAAAAAGGTTAAAAAGAGGTTAAAAAAGGTTAAAAAGAGGGTTAAAAGGAGGTTAAAAATGTTTAAAAGAGGTTAAAAAAAGGTTAAAGAGAGGGTTAAAAAGAGGGTTAAAAAGAAGGTTAAAAAGAAGGTTAAAAAGGTTTAAAAAGGTTAAAAAAGGTAACAAAGGTTAAAAAAGGTTAAAAAAGGTTAAAAAAAGGTAAAAAAAGGTTATAAAGAGGTTAAAAAAGGTTAAAAAGAGGTTAAAAAAAGGTTAAAAAAAAAGAGGGTTAAAAAAAGGTTAAAAGAGGGTTAAAAAGAAGGTTAAAAAAAGGTAAATAAAGGTTAAAAAAGGTTTAAAAAAGGTTAAAAAAGGTTAAAAAAGGTTAAAAAGAGGTTAAAAAAGGTTAAAAAGAGGGTTAAAAAGAGGGTTAAAAAGAGGGTTAAAAAGAAGGGTAAAAAAGGTTAAAAAAGGTAACAAAGGTTAAAAAAGGTTAAAAAAGGTTAAAAAAAGGTAAAAAAAGGTTATAAAGAGGTTAAAAAAGGTTAAAAAGAGGTTAAAAAAAGGTTAAAAAGAGGCTTAAAAAAGGTTAAAAAGAGGGTTAAAAAGAGGGTTAAAAAGAAGGTTAAAAAAAGGTAAATAAAGGTTAAAAAAGGTTTAAAAAAGGTTAAAAAAGGTTAAAAAAGGTTAAAAGAGGGTTAAAAAAGGTTAAAAAGAGGGTTAAAAGAGGGTTAAAAAGTTGATAAGAAGGGATTTTTATTTCTTTCTCTTCCAATTCTGTGAAACGAATTTTTTTTCTTATTTGAGAAAAAAATTAGGTTTCTTTTCTTTTTGTTTCATAAAAAAAAGGAAAGACCAGAAGCAAAACTCACTTGGGATCGACTCAGGCTCTCATCTGACCCAAGGTTAAACGTTTGCCTCCTTTTGGAATGCATTATCTGCTGCTCAAGATCTTCCTCCAGCCAGCGTGTCAGTGGAGAGCTGGGGGAGGGGAGAAGTGCCACAGGGCGAAGCAGAAGCTGAACCTCCTGCGGGCAGCCAGAGGAGAATCACAGAATCACCAAGGTTGGAAGAGACCTCAAAGATCACCGAGTCCAACCTGTCCCCACAGGCCTCATGACTAAACCATGGCTCCAAGTGCCACATCCAATCCCTTTTTGAACACCTCCAGGGATGGGGACTCCACCGCCTCCCTGGGCAGCACATTCCAATGGCTAACGACTCTCTCTGGGAAGAACTTTCTCCTCACCTCCAGCCTAAACTTCCTCTGGTGCAGACTGAGACCGTGTCCCCTTGTTCTGGTGCTGTTTGCTTGAGAGAAGAGACCAACCCCTTCCTGGCTACGACCTCCCTTCAGGTAGTTGTAGACAGCAAAAAAGTCTCCCCTGAGCCTCCTCTTCTCCAGGCTAAACAACCCCAGCTCCCTCAGCCTCTCCTCGTAGGGCTTGTGCTCGAGGCCTCTCCCCAGCCTCTCCCAAGGCTCTGCCGTGCTCAGGCTGTCCCAAGGAGAAGGATGGAGGAGATGAGAAGCTGCTCTGCAAATCTGCTTGGCTTTCTGCAGCCAGGCTCTGGGCTGTGCAAGCAGTCTGAGATGTGTCCCCTGGTGAGGTTGGGACAAGGGTTAGGGTGGTCCTGCAGGGCTCCAGAGCAGAGGTAGGTCCCCAGAGCTCAGAGCACAGCATGGCAGGAAGGTCTCCATCACTGTGGAGCTGTGAAGTGGGATGTTGGCAGCTCCAGAGGGCTGAGCTGCTTTGGGTCACTTCTCTGTGCAAAAATAGGAGGGAAGGGGGACCAAAAAATCCATTTAAGAACGAAAGACCCTGGGGCTGAGAGCCTGGAGGAGAGCAGCCCCAGAGGGGAGCTGAGCAAGAGCTAAAGGAGCTGTGGGGGCATGAGGCTGGGACCAGGCTCTGCTCAGTGGTGCCCAGGGACAGCACAAGGGGCAAGGGGCACAAACTGGAGCCCAGGAGGTTCCATCTGGAGAGGAGGATAAAGTTGTTTGTTGTGAGGGTGCTGGAGGCCTGGAGCAGGCTGCCCAGAGAGGTTGTGGAGTCTTCTTGTGTGGAGAGCTTCCAACACCCCCTGGCCACTGGGCAAGCTGCCGGGGCAGGGGGCTTGGACTGGCTGATCTCCAGAGGTCCCTTCCAACCCCACTCTATGGCTTTAGAGTCATCAAACGGATGGAGCTGTGTGCCTTTTCCTTCCAGCTCAACCTTTCCCTCCTTGGAATCGTTTTCTCACGAAAACATCTTGTTTTGGTCCTTGCTGGCCTGGGGAGGTGAAAGCTTCCCCCACCAGACCTCCCCACCCTCTGCCCCACGCTCACTGGGTGCTCTCCTTCCTCTCCGGCGCTCAGCTCCCTCTGCATTTGTCTCCCCTGTAATTTTCCTTTGAGTAATCGTGCTTGAAAGAAAGGAAAGGAAAAAGAAAAAAACCAACCCAAACCCCCTTCTTACACAGAGATTCCTGGAGAAAGGAGGAAAAAAAACCCAACCCTATAATCATAAATTAAAAACCACCCCCGAAGGAGAGGAAAAAAAACCCAAACCCCCTCCAACGTTGAGTGGGTGGCTTCAGGGAGAAATAAAAGTGTGTGGGGGGTTATTGTTGGTGCCAGTTAATGACATTAGAAAATGGAGAGGAGCTTGCTTGATATCAGAGAGGGGAAGAGAAAAGACATTGAAAGGAAATATATAAATATAGAGATAGATGGGGGCGGGGACGGGGGGGGGAACCCAAAAAGAAGAATCAAAATCACAATGCTGCAGCTCTCTGGAAGTGTCAAAATATTACCCATCTCGGGGGCTGATGGAAGAGGGAAGAAATAGCTGGGTTTCGGTTTCAGGTGCCACAGCAGAGCTCTTCCCTCTGTAATTTCTGGGAGGATGGGAGCGCTGCCGGCAAGTCAGCCTGCGGGAAGCCGCCTTTGGCTTCGCACGGGGGGAGCAGACGTTGGCTGGAGGAAGCTCTCCTGCAAGGGGAGGGCAGGGAGGGTGGTGACTGCTCTGCTGTCCCCCTACCCACCCACCCTTGGCCCCTCTGGCACAGGGTTCAGCGGCACCAAGGCTACCAGTTGCTCTTGGTTGTATACTCAGTGTGTGGCCATTTCACTTTGGCTTTCCTTTCCCCCCATCCCATTTCACTCCAGGTTTCCTTCCCCCCACCCCCCTTTCCCATTTCTCTCTGAATTTCCCTTCCCTCCCTTTCCCATTTCACTCTGGATTTCCTTTTCCCCCATCCCATTTCACTCTGGATTTCCTTTTCCCCCATCCCATTTCACTCTGGATTTCCTTTTCCCCCATCCCATTTCACTCTGATTTCCTTTTCCCCCATCCCATTTCACTCTGATTTCCTTTTCCTCCACCCCATTTCACTCTGATTTCCTTTTCCTCCACCCCATTTCACTCTGATTTACTTTTCCCCCATCCCATTTCACTCTGATTTCCTTTCCCCCATCCCATTTCTCTCTGGATTTCCTTTCCCTCCCTTCCCCATTTCACTCTGAATTTCCTTTCCCCCATCCCATTTCTCTCTGGATTTCCTTTCCCTCCCTTCCCCATTTCACTCTGAATTTCCTTTCCCCCCATCCCATTTCACTCTGAATTTCCTTTCCCCCATCCCATTTCTCTCTGGATTTCCTTCCCTTCCCATTTCACTCTGAATTTCCTTTACCCCATCCCATTTCTCTCTGGATTTCCTTTCCCCCATCCCATTTAACTCTGGATTTCCTTTCCCTCCCTTCCCCATTTCACTCTGGATTTCCTTTTCCCCCATCCCATTTCACTCTGGATTTCCTTTCCCTCCCTTCCCCTTTTCACTCTGGATTTCCTTTTCCCCCATCCCATTTCACTCTGGATTTCCTTTTCCCCCATCCCATTTCACTCTGATTTCCTTTCCCCCATCCCATTTCTCTCTGGATTTCCTTTCCCTCCCTTCCCCATTTCACTCTGAATTTCCTTTCCCCCCATCCCATTTCACTCTGAATTTCCTTTCCCCCATCCCATTTCTCTCTGGATTTCCTTCCCTTCCCATTTCACTCTGAATTTCCTTTACCCCATCCCATTTCTCTCTGGATTTCCTTTCCCCCATCCCATTTAACTCTGGATTTCCTTTCCCTCCCTTCCCCATTTCACTCTGGATTTCCTTTTCCCCCATCCCATTTCACTCTGGATTTCCTTTCCCTCCCTTCCCCTTTTCACTCTGGATTTCCTTTTCCCCCATCCCATTTCACTCTGGATTTCCTTTCCCTCCCTTTCCCATTTCACTCTGGATTTCCTTTTACCCTTTCCCCACTGCACTCTGCTTTTCCTTCCCCCCCCGCAGCGAATTACTCCAAGCTGAAGCAGCTAAGAAAGGCAGAGAACTGCTGCAATTTTGCCTTCTCCTTTCCCTCTATTTCTCTTTTCCTGTAGCTGCAGTTATTTTTCTTGTGTGGACGAATCTGATCATGCCTCTTGGTTTTGCTGGTTTGGGGTTTTTTTTCGTTATTAGTAGGGGGGGGGAAAAAAAAAAACCCTCGTTCAGTGCAATTCCCTGACTCTTTCTCCCTTGCTGAAGGCAAGGAGATGGAAAACATCACGAGAGGGACGCTGAGAGGGATGTTGAGAAGGATGCTCCCCTGCCCAAGCAAATCCCTGCTGACCTGGTAGGGGGCCTGCAGACAGCTCTGCCGTGTCCAGAGCTTTTATTCCCTTCTTCCCCCCCGAGGTGATGTCAAGACCCGGAGGTGGCCTGACAAAGAGATGGCAACGAGCTGTGATAAAGCTTTGAGCGGCAGTGGCTGCAAGACAGAGCCTGTCGCATTCGCATGAGAAGTTAGGTCCAATCCAAGGGTTTGGTGCGGGGGAGGATGATGGATCGGCTCAACCCCCGGCCCGGCCCCGGGAAGCAGGAGGTTTCCTCCACATCAAGCTCTCCAGAAAGGTCACATTGTGCCAAACACAACCTCTTCAGCTCGATTCTGGGGCAGCAGCTGAGATGGAGAAGGGTCTGAGCTGTGGAGGATGTCAGCTCGTGGGCGCTGCTGTTCCCTTCTGGCTTGCAAGGAGTCGATGAACGTCGTGGGGGCTAATTTAGAGCAGATTCATGAGGTGGGAGAGGAGGTGGATGGATTTCTAGCCCTGAGGTCTCCAATAACACTCCTTCCAAGCCTCTTTTGGCAGCTGTAGTGGAGAGGGCGAAAGAGCAGCCAGCCTGGCATCACCCACGATGGCCACTTGCAGCCACTCGGATGCAATTCAAAGAAGCCTTGAACCCTGGAGAGGTTCTAATTATTGCAGCCACTTGTGTGCATCTGCCAGCTTGGAGAGGGAGGAGAGGGAGGAGGGGGAGAGGGAGGGAAGGAGGGGGAGGTCCTGCCATGGGGAAAGGAATGCTCAGACCCAGCCCACCGCTGTCCTTTTGCAGTGCCACCACTTGCTGCCTGGGAGACCTCAAAGCAAAGGCTGAAAATCAAAGCCTGGCCGTGCACATCAGTGAGGGTTTGGAGGGGAAGCAAGGGAAGCTTGCTGGAGCTCCTCTGTAGTGAGGCCAGGTTGAGAGAGTTGGGGTTGTTCAGCCTGGAGAAGAGAAGGCTCCGGGAAGACCTTCTGGAGGACTTTCAGTGCTTGAAGGGTTTGAGAAGAAAGCTGGGGACAGACTTCAGAGCAGGGCCTGTTGTGAGAGGACAAGAGGCAATGGTTTGAACTAAAAGAGGGAGGTTCAGACTGGAGAGGAGGAAAGGATTGTTGGCTCAGAGGGTGGAGAGATGCTGGCCCAGTTTATCCAGAGAGGCAGGAGATCACAGAATGAAAGAATCACAGAATGCCTTAGGCTGGAAGGGACCTCAGAGATCATCCACTCCAACGCCCCTGCCATGGGCAGGGACAGCTCTCAGCCAGACTCAGCTGCTCAAGGCCTCATCCAACCTGGCCTTGAACACCCCAATAGAGGAGACATCCACAGCCTCCCTGGGCAGCCTGTTCCAGTGTCTCACCACCCTCCTACCATGCCTGCAACCATTCCAGACACCAAAGTCTTGGGGGCTTGTGGCAAATCTGGGCAAGTTTCTCCTCCTGGGCTGAGTGCCCTGAGCCTTTCTCCCTCTCCATCCCCAGCTGCCCCCCTTGCTGCCTGGCTGCTGATAAGCTGAGCTGCCATTAAAGTGAGCAATCACCAGCAGCAGGGGTTAGTTTAAATCTTTAATAGACATATTACCTTACATTAAAGCTTCATCATCTCCCTCCCTGTGTAAGCACAAAGAGAGCATCCATCACAATTAGTGTAACAGCCCAGAAGGCATAAAGAAGATGGACGTGAGCAGGGGAGCAGCAAGTGCTGAGCAGCACTTTGCCATGGGGGTGCTGGGGCAGAGGGTTAGCACCAGGGCAGCGATGCCCACGTGGGTACCAAGCTTGATGTGATACTGCACACTCTGTGTGTGTGTGTGTGCTGAGCTGTTAGCTGCCCTCACAGGCTCCTTGGGGGTGTCTTCAAAGCCCTGGTGCCTGGGCTTGTGTTCATGGTTAGCGTTTGGGGTTGGATTTTCTTTGCTCTATGTGCTCAGGAGAAAAGCCATTGTGGGTCTTGAGAACAAAGCTAGAGCAGCTTGTAGCCTGGGTTCAGTTTTGGGATCTTCGCTCCAAGAAGGACATTGGGGTGCCTGAGCAGGTCCACAGAAGGGCAAGGAAACTGGGGGAGGGTCTGGGGAACAGGGCTGGGGAGGAGCAGCTGAGGGAGCTGGGGGTGTTTAGCGTGGAGAAGAGGCTCAGGGGAGACCTCATTGCTCTCTACAGCTCCCTGAGAGGAGGCTGGAGCTATGTTGGGTTTGGTCTCTTCTCCCAGGGAACAAGTGGTAGAAGGGCAACAAGGCTGGTGAGAGGCCTTGAGCACAAGCCCTGTGAGGAGAGGCTGAGGGAGCTGGGGTTGTTTAGCCTGGAGAAGAGGAGGCTCAGGGGCGACCTCATTGCTCTCTACAACTACCTGAAAGGTGGTTGTAGCCAGGAAGGGGTTGGCCTCTTCTCCCTAGCCACTAGCACCAGAACAAGGGGACACGGTCTCAAGCTGCACCAGGGGAAGTTTAGGCTGGAGGTGAGGAGAAAGTTCTTCCCAGAGAGAGTGATTCGCCATTGGAATGGGCTGCCCGGGGAGGTGGTGGAGTCACCGTCCCTGGAGGTGTTCAAGAGGGGACTGGATGTGGCACTTGGTGCCGTGGTCTAGTCGTGAGGTTTGTGGTTACAGGTTGGACTCGATGATCTTCGAGGTCTCTTCCAACCTTGGTAATACTGTGATACTGTGAGGAGAGGAAACGGCCTCAAGTTGCCCCAGGGGAGGTTTAGGTTGGACATTAGAAGAAACCTTTTCACTGGAAGGGTTCTCAGACCCAGGAGCAGGCTGCCCAGGGAGCTGGTGGAGTCCCCATCCCTGGAGGTGTTCAGGAAACCTGTGGCCACGGCACTTGGGGCCATGGCTTTAGTGACCGTGGTGGTGTTTGGACTGGATGATCTTTAGCATCTTTTCCAACCCAAACAATTCTATGATTCCACAAACTCAGCTTTCATTAAGTGATAATAATAATCATCATAAAAGCTAACAGCATGTTTGCAGCCCTCTTGATTCCCATTAAAAGCCAGAATTACGACCTGCATCTCCTACACCAGGAGGAAAAGGAAATGCAAATCACTGTTTATGGCTGTTGTAAAGCTCCTGGCATCTGTAAGCCCAAATTCCTCAGGATTTGAGGGGGAGAGAGAATCCCAGAACCATAGAATCCCAGAACCATAGAATCCCAGAACCACAGAATCCCTGAACTGATTCAGCTGGAAAAGATCTTTAAGATCATTGATTCCAACCATCGACCTCACCACTGAACCAAGTCCCCTTTCCTGAACACCTCCAGGGCTGGGGACTCCACCACCTCCCTGGGCAGCCTGTGCCAATCCCTGACCTCTCTTGCAGCAAAAAAATCCTTCCTCATATCCAGCCTAAACCTCCCTAGGTGAAACTTGAGGTCATTTCATGCTCTTATGCTCTCCTCTCCTCTTTCTGCATCCCTCCCACCCAGAGCTGGGCTTGTTTCTGTCCTGGATGCAGCCAAGACCGATTTAACACCATGATAGGGTGGAGGAGAGGAAGGAGTTCTTGACAGTGAGGGTGGACACTGGAGCAGGTTGTGGATGTCCCCTCCCTGGAGGTGCTCAAGGCCAGGTGGGATGAGACCTTGAGCGACCTGGGCTGGTGAAGATGTCCCTGCCCACAGAACCAGATGATCTTTAAGATCCCTTCCAGCCCAAACCATTCTGTGGTTCCCTGAGCATCCCCAGCCGTGGTCCTGAATCTTCTCCCCACGCTATGGAGAGGTGAGAGCAGGAGAAGAGGGTTTCTGCTGATTTCTGCCAGGTTTGACTTTTCAAGGGCTTTCTAAGCAGGAAAAGCTACAAAAACCTCGGTGAGCTCTCAGCTTTGGGTAGGTTTATCCCAGGCTCACTCTAATGATGCCTCTCTCCTGATCCCTGGGTGTGCAGGAGACTGGAGAGAGCAGCTTTTCAGAAGCAGAGCTAAGCCCTGGATCCCAGGCAGGAATGTGAAACATCAAGGAGCAGCTAACGAGAGGAGAATCGAAAGGAAGCTTTTCCCAGCAGAGATGGGGGGGGGGGGGGGAAAGAACAAAACCCACCAAAACCCCTCCAAAAAACCACAACAGCCCAGAGGCACTCAGGAAAGAAACGGCAGCCAGGAGGTGAGGGTGGCTGGGGTACTGCTCCTTCCTCTTTCTTCCTGACACCTTCTTCTGCCTTTCTGCGGCTTTCTTTGGCCTCAGTGGCTTCAGGAAGCTGCCAGGAAAATCCCTGAGGGTGCCGGCGGAGGGCTTGGTTCCGCGAAGGCATTGCTGGAGGGAAGGGCTGGTGGGAAGCTCAGTGGGGATGCTAGGCTGAGGCTTGGCTCTTCCAGCTCCCCGGCGACCTTCCAGGGTAGAGCCCTCCTCAGATGGGCTCAGGATTTCCGCCTCCTCCAGCAGAGAGGAGTGATCCTCAGCTTTTCAAAGGACTAAAGAGAGAAATAAACAACTTTTTGTCTTGCTAATTCTGTGTTGTGCCGAGGCAGACGCAGGCTCCGTCAGCTGCGGGCTGCGGTATTAGCGCCGAGCGTTGGCATCACGTCCTCAAAGCTTAAATGAATAAAAAGCAATTAAAGTTCCCAAACCTGCTGATCTGCACATGGCCTCCTTTCCCTCCCACCGGCTTCTTTCCCCCCACCCCTCCTTCTGCAGGTCTGATCCATTAAAGAAACTAATTACTTTCTTTTTACCTTGGTGGAATAGCTGAGGTGGGACATGAATGGGTGAGCCCTGACTCACTGACCCCTTTGATACCAGCACAGAGCAAAATTAGTTTTCTTGATGAGGTTTCCCCATTCTCACCAAGCTGGTGAGAAGAAGATCCATGGCTCTGATCACACCACCAAGAATTAAAAATACAGCTGGCAAGAAACCCAGGCTGGGAGCAGGGGTGGTGGAAGCATCCCTTGCCCGCACAGGGGTGCAGGAGCCTGAGGAAGATGGAGTGGAGCTCTCCTGCTGCTGCATTTTTAATCAAAGGTGGCATTACTGATGTCCCTGGGTTTGCAGCACTCTTTAATCTCTGCTGAAATGCTTGGAGCTGGAAGGATCCCCTCTGCCTGGCCTCTATGATTTATACATCTGTAGGCAGGTAGCAGCTGAGGTGCGAAGCGCCGGCGGGGGCTGGGCTGGGCTGCTCTCCATCTGCTTTTCAACTTCCCTGCTCTCTTCCTTCTGCTCTGTTCCCACCATGGCTCTGCCCCAGCCAGGCTCACCCCAGGACCCACTTCTTTGTTTTTCCTCTTTTCATGGAATGATAGAATCATAGAATTGTCAGGGCTGGAAGGGACCTCAAGGCTCAGCCAGTTCCAACCCCCCTGCCATGGGCAGGGACACCTCACACCACAGCAGGTTGCTCACAGCCACATCCAGCCTGGTTGCAAAACCCTTTAGGCATGAGGCTTCCACCACCTCCCTGGGCAACCAGTGCCAGTATCTCACCACCCTCATAGGGAAGAGCTTCTTCCTAACATCCAATCTGAAGCTCCCCACTTCTACTTTTATTCTAGTCCTCTCAGTCCTATCCCTCCCTGACACCCTCAGAAGTCCCTCCCCAGCTTTCTTATAGCCCACTTCAGACACTGGAAGGCCACAACTGGGACAGGTTCTAGGGGGTATGAAGATGAATGGTTCTCCTCTGCCCATTCTGCTCTGTCCTAGTCTACAATACTGGGTCCAGTTCTGGGCTCCCCAGTTCAAGAAGGACAGGAAACTGCTGGAGAGAGTCCAGGGGGCTCCAAAGATGCTGAGGGGCCTGGAGCAGCTCTGTGAGGAGCAAAAGCTGAGAGTCCTGGGGCTGAGAGCCTGGAGAAGAGCAGCCCCAGAGGGGAGCTGAGCAATGCTCAGCAAGAGCTAAAGGAGCTGTAGGGGGCAAGAGGCTGTGGCCAGGCTCTGCTCAGTGGTGCCCAGGGACAGGACAAGGGGCAAAGGGCACAAACTGGAACCCAGGAGGTTCCATCTGAAGAGAAAGGGAAAGCTGTTTGTTGTGAGGGTGCTGGAGGCCTGGAGCAGGCTGCCCAAAGAGGTTCCTTCAAATGTCCAACTTAAACCTGCCCTGGTGCAACCCGAGTCCATTTCCTCTTGTTCTGTCACTTGTTCCTTGGGAGAAGATCAACCCCACCCTGGCTCCAGCCTCCTTTCAACAAGTGGTGGAGAGCCAGAAGGTCTTCCCTCAGCCTCTTTTTCTCCAGGCTGAACACCCCCAGCTCCCTCAGCTGCTCCTCACAAGATGTCTCCAGATCTCACATCTTCTGAGCCCAAACCCAGCTCTGAGCCCAAACCCAGCTCTGAGCCCAAACTCAGCTCTGAGCCCAAAGGTTTTCTTCAGCTGGAGGACAGAGGCAACCCCAGAGCTCCCTTCTTGCGACCCTTTTGGTCGGAGGAAGACCAAGACAGGCAGCTTGGGCTGGATTTTGCTTTTCCCCTTTAAAAGCAGAGGTGTGTTATTCCCAAGGAGAAGGATGCAGACACAGCCCAACATGCTGTGCAGTGTATAAATAGCCAGGGCTGAGAGCAGAGCACAATAGCTGTCACTCGACCACAGCAGAATGGGGACATGAGTGGTAGCAGATGAATTTCCTAAGCAACACAGCCTCTGTTTTCATGCAAATACCTCTTAGGAATAAAATCCAGGAGAAAAAGGGGGAAAAAAAGAGGAAGACAGAGACTGTGTTACATAAGCAGAATTACCTTGTTCCTTTCAAGGGGTTTGGGTTCCTTTTCCTGTGGCTGTGTGTGTGTGGAGACCCCACCGAGAGCACTGCCTCCAGTTCTGGTGCCCCCAGCACCGTAAGGGAGTGGAACTGTTGCTCCAGGGGACACAAAGATTAGAGGAGGGCTGGAGAGCCTTCCCTGTGGGGACAGGCTGGGAGAGCTGGGGCTGCTCAGCCTTGAGAAGGCTCCAGGGAAACCTCAGAGCAGCCTTCCAGTATCTGAAGGGGCTCCAGGAGGGCTAGGGAGGGACTTTTGATAAGGGTTGGGAGTGCCAGGATGAGCAGAATGGCTTTGAGCTGGAAGAGGAGAGATTGAGACTGGAGATGAGGAAGAAATTCTTTGCAGTGAGGGAGGGGAGACACTGGAACAGGCTGCCCAGGGAGGCTGTGGCTGCCCACTCCCTGGAGGCGTTCATGGCCAGGCAGGATGAGACCTTGAGCAACCTGGGCCGGTGAAGGTGTCCCTGCCCATGGCAGGGGGTTGGAACTGGATGATCTTGAAGGTCCCTTCCTACCCAAGCCATTCTGTGACTCTCTGAGCTCGATTCGGGCTGGGCTGGAAGGGGAGAGCAGCGGTGAGTGATGTGCAGCGCAGGGAAGTGCTTTCCTTGCTTGCAAAGCGCCGGATGAATTTACCATGAGGAGCTGCTAACGTGCATAAAAGGGAGGAAGAGAGTCCTCACCGTGCTTACACGCCCTGCCTCTCCCTGAGGATTGCTCAGCACTTTGCAAACATCCATTAATTAAGCCTCAAAGGAGATTTCCCAGCTCCAGCTTTATAGCTGTGGCGAGATGAAGTGTTCTGCTCCAGCACACGGCGCTGGGAGGGGATGCAGCGGAGCTGGGAGCTGATCCTGACGTTCTCCTCTCTCAGCCCCTCTCTCTGCCCCGGAGACAGCCAATAGTAGGAGGAATTTTTAACTCCCAGGCTTTTCACCCTGTCAGGATGGTCTGGGCTCGACGCCTCCTGCCCCTCATAGGATGTTTCCATCCCAAGCACTGGTGAGGCTGCGCCTTGAATCCTGGGGTCACTTTTGGGTTTCTCACTCCAAGAAAGACATTGAGGAGGTCCAGAGGAGGGCAGCAAAGCTGGGGAAGGGTCTGGAGAACAGGACTGGGGAGGAACAGCTGAGGGAGCTGGGGGTGTTTGGAGTGTGGAGAAAATGAGGCTGAGGGGAGACCTTCTGGCTCTCTACCACCTGCTGAAAGGAGGCTGGGGCCAGGGTTGGGTTGATCTTCTCCCAGGGAACAAGTATCATAGTATCATGGTATCATAGTATCATAGTATCAGTCAGGGTTGGAAGGGACCACAAGGATCATCTAGTTCCAACACCCCTGCCATGGGCAGGGACACCCTACACTGGATCAGGCTGGCCAGAGCCTCATCCAGCCTGGGCTTAAACTCCTCCAGGGATGGGGCCTCAACCACCTCCCTGGACAACCCATTGTGAGGACAAGAGGTGTGAGCAAGCAGAGGCACATTGAAGGTCGTTGGAGGAACTGGAGATAAATGACTTTGTGGCCACGTGGCAAGCAGCATGGTCCCCATTTAGCCCTGTGCCCCATCTTGGTTTCAGCCCTGGAGTATTTTGTGTCTGTTTGAATAAACATCTGAGCTCCCTGGAGACCTTCACTGGATGAAGGAACAAGGAGATTTATGGCAGAGGGGGACAGGAGCCTCCAGTGGCAGCGCTGCTATCCACATTGCCATCACGGTGGAGGAGGTTGTCATGGTGACTCAAGGTGTCAAGAGACCGCTCCAGAGCTGGGAGCAGGGGAGCGAGACACCAGTGGAAGGAAGCAGGGAAAGAGGGAATGAGGTGAAAAAGCAGGGGGGGGGGAAGTGCAGGAATGGGTAAGGAGAGGAAAACACAATGGGATGGGGAAGAGAAGAGGTTGACAAGAGGAGCACTGTGAGAGGAGTTGTGCTTTATGCCCTTCTCCTTGTGTCCAGCGCACTGGGATGAGAATAAAGCAACCTGGAATCAGGGCTGGATGCTGCCCACTTGGCTCTGGGTCTGGGAGGCAGCAGCTCTGCAGCCTGTGCCCCAAACACCCTTCACCAACTCACGGTGCCACGTCCTGATCAGTCATACACAGGCAGGACGCAGGGCTGGGCACATTCTTGTGGGGGGGAAGAGAGGGACAGCTCCATGCAGGAACTGTCCAGCAGGGGCTCTGCGGGGCTGTGCCATCTCCCCCTCTCTCTCTCTCCCCTTCCTTTTGCCCTTCCCTCCCTCTGCCAAGTCCCCTTTTTGCCAGCAGTGAAGCTGCAGAGTGAAGCCCAGCACAAGCACTTTGCTGGCTCTGACAGATGTTATTTTATAGAACATGGCACCAGAGATGTGAAATACACAGTTCATAAATGTCAGGAGGGAGGAAGCAATATCCTGCTCTCAGGTCGTTTGACTTCTTTTTCTTTTCCTTTTCCTTTATTTCCCCCCCTCCCCCCTCCTCTTCACTCTTCTGCAAGCATCTTCCCAAACTAAATCAGCAATCCAGGTCTGGTTGCCCTTTGGAGTCAGGGATGCCTTGGAAAAGAAGGCTCCAGCCCTTGGTGGGGGAGGGAGGGAAGAGGTTCACTGGTTAGGCCACACCTGGAGTCCTGTATCCAGTTCTGGGCTCCTCAGTTTAAGAAGGACATTGAGACTCTTGAATGCGTCCAGAGAAGGGCAACGAGGCTGGGGAGGGGTCTGGAGCACAGCCCTGTGAGGAGAGGCTGAGGGAGCTGGGGTTGCTTAGCCTGGAGAAGAGGAGGCTCAGGGGAGACCTCGTTGCTCTCTCCAACTCCCTGAAGGGAGGTTGGAGCCAGCTGGGGTTGGTCTCTTCTCCCAGGCAAGCAGCACCAGAACAAGAGGACACAGTCTCAAGCTGCGCCAGGGAGGTTTAGGCTGGAGGTGAGGAGAATGTTCTTCCCAGCAAGAGGAATTGGCCACTGGGATGTGCTGCCCAGGGAGGTGGTGGAGTCCCCATCCCTGGAGGTGTTCAAGAAAGGCTTGGATGTGGCACTTGGAGCCATGGTTTAGTTGTCAGGAGGTGTTGGGTGCCAGGTTGGACTTGATGATCTCTGAGGTCTTTTCCAGCCTTGTTGATTCTGATTCCTGGATGGACTTGATGAGCCTGGAGGTCCCTTTCCAACCTGTCATTCTGTGATGTGCAGCTCATCTCAACAGGCAGAGGAATCTGTTTTCTTCTTCTTTCCCCGTTTCAGTTGCGAGATTGGTCTCAGAAACTTCATCTCTGGACATCAGGAAGAAGTTCTTTGCTGTGAGGGTAGTGGAGCACTGCGACAGGTTGCCCAGGGAGGGGGTGGGGGCTCCATCCCCAGAGAAATTCATGGCCAGGTTTGATGTGGCTCCTAGCAACCTGCTCGAGTTGGGGATGTCCCTGCTGACTGCAGGGGTGTTGGACTAACTGGCTATGGCTCTGAGCAACCTGATCTAGTGTGAGGGGACCCTGCCCGTGGCAGGGGGTTGGAACTGGATGATCCTTGAGGTCCCTTCCAACCCTAACAATTCTCTGATTCCATGACTTTTAAAGGTCCCTTCCAAGCCAATGCATTCTGCCATTCTATGACCCAAGCTCTTCATTGAGGGCTCCAGGGAGAACACTGCAAGTTCGAGCCTTTGGGAAGACAATTTGTGCCTCTCTATGCGGGTGTGCATATGGAGCTGTAATTAATTAGGCTCTCAGATAGCAACAAGCTAGCAGAGTTTCCACTGCTTGCAAAAAAAAAAAAAAAAAAAAAAAAAAGCCCCAACCCTGATGATTAATGCTGGGTCTCACTCCTCTGGTTGTTCTCATGCTCAGCCGCTTCATTTCCAACCCCCTGAGCCCCAAACCCCAGCAGCTTCCCGTGGCAATGATTTCTGCTGGCTCCTTCCAGCCCTGGTCCCGAAGTGGAGCTGACACATCAGTGCCGGGCAGCGTTCCGGGCGGGCTGAGCGGCTTGGCAGGGGGCAGGGAGGGCAGGGGGACAGCCGAATGTCACTCACATCAGCTGGCCTGTCCCTGCTGAGCATCGCAGGGCTGCTGAGATGCATTTCCAGGCAGGCAGGCAGGCTTGGCAAGCCCGCAGATGTGGCACTTAATGCTAATCCCCCTGACTGGCCGCCCCCGGCCGCCCGCGGCTCCCGGCGCTGTCACATCCGCTCAGGGGGCGTCGGCCGAGCTGCGGGGGGGTCGGAGCGGGGTATGGGGGTGATGGTGTTGGTCACGCTGGCCGTCAGCACCCGAGGATGAGATCCTGGAAGAGGAGATGGGATCATCTGCAGGCTTTTTCCTTCATTCGTGGGATCGTCTCCAGGCTCTTTTTCCTTCACCCTTGGAGCACAGGGCTGGGGAGGAGCAGAGAGGCAGCTGGGGTGGTTCAGCATGGAGAAAAGGAGGCTGAGGGGAGACCTCCTGGCTCTCTACAAATGTCTGAAAGGGAGCTTGGTTGGTCTCCTCTCCCAAGGAACAAGCCATAGGACAAGAGGAGATGGCCTCAAGGGGAAGTTTAGGTTGGACATTGGAAGAAAACTCTTGATCGAAAGGGTTCCCAAAGGAAACAACCTCAGGCTGCACCAGGGTAGGTTTGGGTTGGAGGTGGGGAAGAATTTCTTCACTGCAAGAGTGGTCAGGGATTGGCACAGGCTGCCCAGGGAGGTGGTGGAGCCTCCAGCCCTGGAGGTGTTCCAGAGCCCTGTGGCCATGGCCCTCGGGGCCGTGGTGGGGTTGGGTTGCTGGTTGGACTGGATGGTCTTGGAGGTCTCTTCCAAGCAAAACCATTCTGTGGTTGTATGATTACTGCCTGGAAAAACATCCTGTTGGCCTCACAAGATCCTGCATCCCTGAGGGTTTTGGAGGTGTTTCAGTGTAAACCATCACATTTTAGTTTCAAAGAAGGGACTGGAGGGGGGAGAGCAAGAAAAAGATCTTGAATTTCCTTGTGTTCTCACAGCAAAGCTACTTTTGGCTGGAAAATAGGCCAATTTCCACCTTATCTAATGCCTCCAGCTGTGATGTGAAAAGCTCAGAGGAAAAACTGCATCTCTGCTGTTATCTCTTAACTGCGAAGTTTAATTGTCCTCAGCTGCTCTGCTGAGACATGACTGTGCCTGGGCTGCACCAGGCAGGGGCTGGTGGCATGAGCAGGGGCTGGGATGGCACTGGGGGGCTTGGCTATGCCAATGCCATGACAATAATCCCTGCTTTTTGTTGCTTGAATGGGGGCAGGTGGGAATAGTCTCCTTTCTCTTCCCATTAGCTCTGAGTTTCTGTGATGAGATTCATAGAGTGGGTTGGGTTGGAGGTGGGAGGAAGCCTCCCACCAGCCCTGGTTGCTTAAGGCCCTCTCCAACCTGGCCTTGAACACATCCTCTCTGGGCAACCTGTTCCAGAGTCTCACCACCCTCACTGCCAAGAATTTCCCTCTAATCTCCACCACATCAAGGTGTCAGAGGGGTCCTGGCTGCATCCAGGACACACAACCAAACCCAGGGATGCAGAAAGAGGAGAGGAGGCCACCAGAGCCCCTCAAGTTGCACCAGGGGAGGTCTAGGTAGGGTACTAGGGAAAGTTTCTTTGACAAATTCCCACCCCTCTCCTTCCCCAGGAGCATTTTGTGCCCACACCTGCAGAGGGAACCTGTGCAGGATCCTCATCTGGCTGAGATGCCCATCAGTAATTCATGGAAGGGATATGTTCATTCCCTGCTCTTAATTTATTCCCCATTAGCTTCGTGGCAAATAGAAGAGGAGGAAAAAAATAAGAGGAAAGGAAGTGGGTGGAGAGGTACAGCTGTGGCTGGAGATATTGGAGGCCTGTGCAGAAATAAATCCACTGAAGAGGGGGCAAATGGTAGAGAACGTGGGAGGGAGGAGGGGGTTAGAAGGAAGACAAAGCTTTAATCTAAGCAGGGCTTAAATACACTTCCAAATGTCAGCTCTGTAATAGCTTGGCCTAAAGCCTCAGCCTGTTAGGAAATATAAATGCTGGAGAGATCCTTCTCTCCTTCCCATTAGCCACCATCAGTCCTTTTATCCATCTGCATCTGTTCCCCTTGATTGCTGCTGGCCTCTTAGGTGCTTGGGTTTGATTGTACTCAATGCATTAATTTCTCTTCGGGTGAGGCTTTCTTCTCCTTCTTCTTCTTCCTCCTCTTTTCTGCTTCCTCCCCCCCCACCCCCCACCCCCCCACTCCAAACTCTTCTTTATTTCCCTTTAGGATTCAGGAAGAAATTGAATTCTTGCAGCCAATGCATTCAGAGAGAGCTGGGGAGCAGGCTGGGGAGGTCCCTTTTTGTTTCCCTGCTTGTCACCATCCATGTGACATTGCATTAATGTCCAAAGATGGACAAGCAGGGAAGGAACTGGAGGAATTTGGGCCCTAGGTTTCAATGTAGCCAACAGCTCTGCCTTTGGGGAGGTCACTTCCCAGGCTGAAAAAATGAAGGCAACGCTCTTGGAGTCTGAGTGACCTGCTTGCACCTCGTGAGGATGGGGATGAAAGGGCTATAAATGCCCTGGTGCAGGCAGGGGCGAGCTGTGCTGAGTCCCTTGGTGGCTGCTCTGCTGCCCAGATGAGGATGGTGATGCCCAGGTGGCACTAAAAACTCTGAGGACAGACTTTTGAGCTGGGCCTGTTGTGACAGGACAAGGGGGAGGGGATGGTTTGAACTGAAAGAGGGAGATTCAGACTGGGGAGAAGGAAGACATTTTTGACACCGAGGGCGGTAAGATCCCATCCCAGGTTGGCCAGAGAAGTGAGAGCTGCCCCATCCCTGGAATCATTGCAGGTCAGGTTGTCTGGGGCTCTGAGCAACCTGCTCTGGTTGGGGATGTCCTTGCTGACTGCAGGGGAGTTGGGCTGGATGAGCTTTAAAGGTTCCTTCCAACCCAAACCATTCCACGAAGCAGTGATAGTGGCACAGGGGTGGTGGCACAGTCTGGCGTGTGGCCCATGAGTTGTACCTCCGAGCTGGCATGGGGCAGAGATGTTCTGCTCCAGATCTTTCCTGTGAGGGTGCTGGAGAGCCCCTGGGGCAGTTGAGCCTGCAGAAGAGCAGCCCCAGAGGTGATCTGAGCAATGTTCAGGCAGAGCTAAAGGGTGGAGGTCATGAAGATGGGGCTGGGGTCTTCTCAGAGGCCTCAGTGATAGGACAAGAGGCAAAAAGCACAAAGGAGAACCCAGGAGCTTTCACTTGAACTTAAGGAGAAAGTTGCTTGGTGTGAGGCTGCTGGAGGCCTGGAGCAGGCTGCCCAGAGAGGTTGTGGAGCCTCCTTGTGTGGAGAGCTTCCAACCCCCCTGGGCATTGTGCTGCTGGGCAAGCTGCTGTGGGAGCCCCGCTGGAGCAGGGGGCTTGGACTGGCTGAGCTCCAGAGCTCCCTTCCAACCCCTAACCGTGCTGGGATTCAGGGGGAATTCTGTGGTTCTTGCCTCTGCCCCACCTGGGCTTCCCTGCTCTGCAGTGCTGTCAGGCTGCCTTTTCATTCCTTTTTTCCTCCCCTTGCAGGCTGATATTTTCTCCCTGGCTCTGGGGTGTTTTTGTGTGTTTGTCAAGGACATCACTGTTGAGGAGGAGAGGAGAAAAAAACAAACCCAAACCCAAACTGAAATCACAACACCCCCTCCAAACCCCAAACACACAACACTTGAAAGACTGAAAGATCAAGATCTCTGTCATCTAAAGGAGTAAACTAATAGTGTGATTGCAAAGAGTCCCCGGGAGGATCCTATCTGTCAGATCGCTGTCGGCTTTGTGCTAAACATCCATTACACAGCATTTGCATGACAACCAGGCCAGCTCCTCGCCAAGCAGAGGGCAACCCACCCCCTGCCAGCCCATTGGAGGTGAGCTCTGGAGTGAGGCTTCGGATCTTGGTCTCTTCTCCCGAGGAGCAAGCCATGGGATGAGAGGAAACAGCATCGAGCTGCACCAGGGGAGGTTTAAGTTGGACCCTAGGAAGAATTTCTTTGCTGCAAGGGTGGTCAGAGGCTGGCACAGGCTGCCCAGGGAGGTGGTGGAGTCCCCAGCCCTGGAGGGGCTCAGAAACCTGTGGCTATGGCACTCGGGGCCGTGGTTTAGTGGCCGTGGTGGGGTTGGGTTGATGGTTGGACTGGATGAACTTGGAGGGGTTGGACTGGATGATCTGGGAGGGGTTGGACTTGATCTTAGAGGGCTGGATCTAATGATCTTGAGGGGTTGGAGCTGATGATCTTGGAGGGGTTGGACTCGATGATCCTTGAGGGCTGAGCCTGATAATCCTGTGGGGTTAATGACCTCGGAGGTCTTTTCTAACAGAGATGCTCCCATGACTTTTCAAACGCAATGGGATTTTCCCTTGCCAGACTTACCTGAGGGTGAGAGCTGCAGGACCAGGGGCTGAGCCCCATCTTTCTTCCCTGCTCAGCCTCAGCCAGGATCTGGCATGCTCCAAGATGAGTGACTTCTCCCCCATCTGAGCTGGGAATGAGGCTCTGCCCATTTGTTCAGCCCAGACTCACTCCTAATCCCCAAAGCGAGTTTCTTCTCCCCTGGGAAAGCTCTTTGAATCCCTGACTGAGGAATCATCTGCATGGATGAGGAGTGGTGACAGCCTTCAGCCAGGGAGCCTGCACATTGTGCAGCTCTAAAGCCAGTGTCCCCAGGCTGTGATTGATGGAAATTCTGTCATTAACAACCAAGACATTGGATTTTCCCCTGCAACAATCATCTTTGCTCCAGCCTTACACAGCCCTGACAAGGATGCTCTGCAGCTCCAGCCTACATTGAATTTTAATCCCCCTGAAATCAGTTGTTCCAACCACTCCTTAGTGACTCTTCTGAGGCCCCCTTGGCTCTGCCTGGGGAGCTTTGCAGCTCTTCTTGCAACCCAAAAGCAGTGATCTGAGAGCCTTGTGGAATTCAACTGCATCTTTATATTAATGGGGGTGGGGGAAGCTCAGCATAATCCTTGAGGGAAGGAAAAAAGCCATCAAGGGCTATGGTAGATGATGGTCTCTGTAGGGACCAGCTAGGGTGGATTTCAAAGGCCAGCAAAGGGAGCGGTGTCCAGCCTTGGTGTGTGGATGCTGAAGTCAAGCAAGCTGTAATTGGAAGCATATCCATGCTTTTATCTGGCCTGGAGTCCTGGGGTCAGTTTTGGGCTCCTCACTCCAAGAAGGACAGTGAGATGCCTGAGCAGGTCCAGAGAAAGGCAAGGAAGCTGGGGAAGGGTCTGGAGAACAGGGCTGGGGAGGAGCAGCTGAAGGAGCCTGGGGTGTTTAGTCTGGAGAAGAGGAGGCTGAGGGGAGACCTTCTGGCTCTCTGCAGCTCCCTGAAAGGAGGTTGGACAAGAGGGAGGAGAAGAGGTGAAGGCCAGAAGTTGCCCCAGGGGAGGTTTAGGTTGGACATAAGAAGAAGCTTCTTGACTGAAAGGGTTCTCAAAGCCTTGCCCAGGCTACCCATGGAGGTGGTTGCATCCCCATGCCTGGAGGTGTTTGAGAGGTGCAGAGATGTGCTGCTGAGGGACATGTTTTGGCCCCAGAATTGTTGGAGTCAGAGCCTGGCTGGACTGAGTGACCTCAAAGGGCTTTTCCAACCAAACCCAATTCCACCACTCCAGCAGTCTGTGCTTCGATGAATTCTGCTGCACTTCAACCTCACCTCCGGCAGCTTCAGGCCCTGCACCTCGTTGTCCCTCCTCATGGGAAAATGATGGGAAAAGGGAGAAGATGAGGCATGCCTGGATCTGGGAATCGCAGCCAGCTGTCCTGTCCCTCCCAGGAGCTGGTGGCAGCGAGCGGTGACAGCAATCAGAGGCAGAAGCTCCGCTCGGCGCCAGAGGACTCGATGCTGAGCGACAGGGAGTTACAAAGAGGGTTTGAAGGAGATAAATGTGGGATAATTCCAGCCCAGACATCTTCCCAGCCTTGTGTGAGGGATCAGGGAAGAGGCTCAGGAGCGAGGAAACAAATCTTTGTCTGTTATTAATGAACAAAGAGAGCGGAAAACGCCGGCGACGGAGCTCTCCACCTCCGAAAGTCGATGCCTCTGATGAGCTCTTAACGCTTAAAGGAGCTGAAATTTCTCCCCAAAGGCTCAGGAGTTTTAGATGAGCTCCTAGTTCCATGATGACACATCAGGAGGGGGTTTTGGGTAAGATTTAATACAGGTCTTCTATCAAGCCTGTCGGGGTGTGTGAGGCTGCACGGCAGCGCTCCGCGCCAGGCGCTGCGCTGGCGGCGGCGGCGGCACAGAGGCACAGCTGTGCTCGGGTGGGGAGAGATCTGCAGGGTCATCGAGTCCACCCATGACCCCAGCACTGCCAGGGCACTCAGCACCACACAGAATCACAGAATGGGTTGGGTTGGGTTGGAAGGGACCTTCGAGATCATCCAGTTCCATGGGCAGGGACACCTCCCGCCAGCCCAGGCTGCTCAAGGCTTCATCCAGCCTGGCCTGGGACACCTCCAGGGAGGGGACAGCCACAGCCTCCCTGGGCAGCCTGTGCCAGTGTCTCCCCACCCTCACTCTCAAGAATTTCTTCCCCATCTCCACTCTCAATCTCCCCTCTCCCAGCTCAAAGCCATTGTCCCTTGTCCTGGCCGTCCCAGCCCTTATCAAATGTCCCTCCCCAGCTCCCCTGCAGCCTCTTCAGGTACTGGGAGGCTGTTCTAAGGTTTCCCTGGAGCCTTCTCTTCTCCAGGCTGAGCAGCACCAACTCTCCCAGCCTGTCCTCATCTCCCAGCCTGTTCTCCAGCCCTCTGCTCATCTCCAAGTCCTCTTCCAGACACTTCCAAGGAGGAACTGTGATAACCAGTGGCGCTGGGGAAGCCAAGTGAGTGACCTCAGCTCCTCCTTTGCAAGACTGAGATTAAAATCCAGCTTTCCAGGGCCCAGTTTTAGGAGCATCTTGCAGCTGGAGGCCACAGCAAAGAGTGCTCACAGGTGGCTCCCACACACAGAAGCAAACAAAAAGCAAACTTTGCCTTCTGCCTCCTGTTGCCAGCTGAGGCCAGAGGCAGCTGCTCGCCCACGCCTGTGCTGCTCACCACCAAACTATCCAAGCCCAAAACCTCTTGGCATGCAGTGCTGAAAGAAAGAGGGAGCTGGGAACCTGGGAATCACTGAGCAGAGTAAATCAGCCCCCAAGAAATAGTTCCAGCAGGGAAGGAGGTTAATGCCCCCACTGCAGCCAGCCATGGGCATGGGGATGAGGTATTTGCAGTGGGATGTTGGAAGATCAGAGCCCACCTCTCCTTTCCCAGCAGTTCAGGGGGAAGATTACATCCTGCTAACAACCTCCTGTGTCTTTAAATAGCTCACAGATGATTCCAAATGGCTTTTGTGGAGTCATGATGACATATGTCCAAACAGATTTCCAAGCTGATGGGAGACTGCAAGGGCAATGTGCAGGAAGCTCTTTCCCCAGAGGAGATGCTCTTAAAACTGTGAAAAATCTGCTGTGAGTGTGGCCAGGTCAGAGTGCTTGGCTGGGTAGAAGCTGGTGTGGCTCCAGGGCCTTTCAAGGAAGCTGGGGAGGGATTTTTTTCCACAAGGGCTTGGAGGGGACTGGATGCTGAGGGGGTTGTGAGGAGCAGAAGCAGAGACCCCTTGGGCCAGTTGAGCCTGCAGAAGAGCAGCCCCAGAGGGGAGCTGAGCAATGCTCAGCAAGAGCTAAAGGGTGAAGGTCATGAAGATGGGGCAGGGGTCTTCTCAGAGGCCCCAGTGATAGGACAAGAGGCAACAAGCACAAAGGAGAACCCAGGAGCTTTCACTTAAAGAGAAAGTTGCTTGGTGTGAGGGTGCTGGAGGCCCGGAGCAGGCTGCCCAGAGAGGTTGTGGAGCCTCCTTGTGTGGAGAGCTTCCAACCCCCCTGGGCATTGTGCTGCTGGGCAAGCTGCTGTGGGTGCCCTGCTGGAGCAGGGGGTTGGGCTGGATGATCTCCAGGGCTCCCTTCCCACCCCCACCATGCTGGGATGCTGTGATATGTGAGGCCCCAGAGACTCTCATTCCTGGGGCTGGCTGATGCATGCCCCACATCACTTCTCCTGCTGTCAGGCCTTCCCCTCCACACAGCTGCTGAAATTATGAGGTGCCTCTCCAACAGGGATCAGGACCAAGGGTGTCAGGAGCTGTCACTGCTGCTCTCCAGAGCAATTTGTCTGCATCAGGTTGCTGCTGGGCCAGGCAATCTCTGCCTGACAGTTATTGGGGGGTTAGGAGAGATGAACAGATCCCAGGGCTGGTCCCGAGGGATCTTCTTCTCACCTTGGGGAGTCCTTTCTCTCCCAGACCCCCTCAAGGTGGAAGTCACATATGTCTTTATTAATTAAACCCCCTTTAAGCATCTTCCCCAGAGCCATGGGGTGTTCTGCAGGGAACTCCAGGCTGAGCTGGGCTCAGGGATGTCTTATTTGGTTTATTTTGTTGCCTTGCAGTGTTTTTCTTAGGTTGATGGTCAGATTTTTGGAGTGATTTATGTCTTGGCCAGAGTGAGGAGAGGACCAGACAGGGACTGAAGCTGCTGAGGGCAAAGTGGCTGCCAAGTTCTTCCAACAGATCAATGAATTTTCCCTCTGCCAGGTGGTGATGCAGGTCAGGAGTTGCTCTCTACATCATGCCCAGAGAGGCAGCCCCAGCCAGAGTCTGACCCAAATTTCCTTGGTCCCAGCTTCAGCAAAAGCATCCAAGGAAATTCTTCTGTCTGCTGGATGATGATGCCCAGCACATGCAGCTCCTGGCAGGGTAAGGAGGGAGGTTGGGATACTGGAACCTCCAAGAGGCACCTCACAGAGCTCCCTCTTTGCAGCAGGGCTTTTTGGCACAGTGTGGTGTTCACCTTCAGCCTTTGGCACTGGATGTTCTCCACTGCACATGCTCAGGAGGAGACCCAACAGGTCCATGCAGTGAAGGGGCTTGAGAGCACTTCTACAGCACCTCCAATCCTGGGGTCAGTTTTGGGGCCCTCACTCCAAGAAGGACATTAAGAGGCTAGAGAGGGTCCAGAGAAAGGCAACAAAGCTGGGGAAGGGTCTGGAGAACAGGGCTGAGGAGGAGCAGCTGAGGGAGCTGGGGGTGTCCAGCCTGGAGAAGAGGAGGCTGAGGGAGACCTCCTTGCTCTCTACAGCTCCCTGAGAGGAGGCTGAAGCCAGGTGGGAGTTGATCTCTTCTCCCTAGTCTCAGGTGACAGAATGAGAGGAAATGGCCTAAAATTGTGCCAGGGGAGGGTTAGGTTGGACATGAGGAAGAATTTCTTTGCTGCAAGAGTGGTCAGGGACTGGCACAGGCTGCCCAGGGAGGTGGTAGAGTCCCCATCCCTGGTGGTGTTCAAGAAACCTGTGGCCATGGCACTTGGGGCCAGGGTTCAGTGGCCATGGTGGGACTGTGTTGAAGACTGGACTGGGTGATCTTAGAAAGCCTTCCCAGCCTCACTGATACTCTGCTCCTGTGCAAGTCTGATCACAGAAACTCCTCTGATGAGCACAGGATGTCCTTGGGGGAGGGGGGAAGGAAAGAAAAAGAAAACAAAGAAGAATTGGACCCAAGATCTTCCCTCACAGTCCTGAAGGCAAACAAATAAAGGATGATAGATAACCGAAGAGAAGAGAGGAAATTGTGCTCTCCTCTCCTCTAACAGCACCACAAAAGGCCCAGCTCCCTGGTTTCCTGGTAATTACCAGCCTCCCTGTCAGTGGGTTACCTTATATTAATTAGCATTATTTATTGCTGTTGGCAGAGTGACTGCCACAATAAATCAAGCAATTAGCAGCCTCCCCATATTGCACTGGGAGGAGAAGCAACCAGGTGCCAGAAAGGATTTACTTTCTGCCTTATGTTTTATTCACAGCCCCTCCGTGGCTCAGCTGGGGGTGGGGTGGAGGAGTGGGTGGGGTGGGAGCTCCTCTGCCTGCTGCTGGCAGCTTGGGGAACCCCCAAGGTAAGGCTGGTGAGGAGACCTGGGGCTCCCCAATAGTTAGGGAGGCTGCAACAGGCTGCCCAGGGAGGTGGTGGAGTCGTTATCCCTGTAGGGGATGAAGAAACCTGGGGATGTGGCACCTGGGGATGTGGCACCTGGGGATGTGGCTTGGTGGCCATGGAGGTGTTGGGTAGAAGGTTGGACTGGAGGATGGTGGAGGAGTTAGGGAAAAGGTTGGACCTGATGATCTTAGAGGAGTTAGGAGAAGGTTGGACCTGATGATCTTAGAGGAGTTAGGGAGAAGGTTGGACTTGATCTTAGAGGAGTTAGGAAAAGGTTGGACCTGATGATCTTAGAGGAGTTAGGGAGAAGGTTGGACTTGATCTTAGAGGAGTTAGGAGAAGGTTGGACCTGATGATCTTAGAGGAGTTAGGGAGAAGGTTGGACTTGATCTTAGAGGAGTTAGGAGAAGGTTGGACCTGATGGTCTTAGAGGAGTTAGGGAGAAGGTTGGACCTGATGATCTTAGAGGAGTTAGGGAGAAGGTTGGACCTGATGATCTTAGAGGAGTTAGGGAGAAGGTTGGACTTGATCTTAGAGGAGTTAGGAGAAGTTTGGACCTGATGATCTTAGAGGAGTTAGGAGAAGTTTGGACCTGATGATCTTAGAGGAGTTAGGAGAAGTTTGGACCTGATGATCTTAGAGGAGTTAGGGAGAAGGTTGGACTTGATCTTAGAGGAGTTAGGAGAAGTTTGGACCTGATGATCTTAGAGGAGTTAGGAGAAGTTTGGACCTGATGATCTTAGAGGAGTTAGGAGAAGGTTGGACCTGATGGTCTTAGAGGAGTTAGGGAGAAGGTTGGACTTGATCTTAGAGGAGTTAGGAAAAGGTTGGACCTGATGATCTTAGAGGAGTTAGGGAGAAGGTTGGACTTGATCTTAGAGGAGTTAGGAGAAGATTGGACCTGATGATCTTAGAGGAGTTAGGAGAAGGTTGGACCTGATGATCTTAGAGGAGTTAGGTAGAAGGTTGGACCTGATGGTCTTAGAGGAGTTAGGAGAAGGTTGGACTTGATCTTAGAGGAGTTAGGAGAAGGTTGGACCTGATGGTCTTAGAGGAGTTAGGGAGAAGGTTGGACCTGATGATCTTAGAGGAGTTAGGGAGAAGGTTGGACCTGATGATCTTAGAGGAGTTAGGGAGAAGGTTGGACCTGATGATCTTAGAGGAGTTAGGAGAAGGTTGGACCTGATGATCTTAGAGGAGTTAGGAGAAGGTTGGACCTGATGATCTTAGAGGAGTTAGGGAGAAGGTTGGACTTGATCTTAGAGGAGTTAGGAAAAGGTTGGACCTGATGGTCTTTTCCAACCTTAATGATTGTATGATCCCCTCGGTGTCCACAACTCAGCCAAGGAAAGAGGCTCCACGGCACTGGGGGTGAGAGATTTATCTCCTTGCCAGAGGAGAAACAAAAATCATTATGTTTTTATGGTGGTGGCTATTAAATTGAATTTAATATCCACTTCACCGGCCGTCACCTGCAGTAAAGAGGCAGCAAAACTTGGCTGGCAGCTGGAAAAAGGAACTCTGTGAGGTGCTGCAAGTAGCTAAAGCTGCTAGGAGCTGGGCAGGAGGTTCTCCTTCCCACATGGGGGACGGGGCAGAGCTTGGGTGCTCCCCAGCCTGCCTGAGCCCTCACCCCCAGACTGCTGCTTGCTTGCTTGCCTGCCTGGCTGAGGTTTGCTCCTTGCTTTGCTGCCTGTTCTGACTGAATAATTTAGTGAGAAATCAAATGTGAAGGAAAAGATGGGGGGAAAGGGGGAGAGGAAAAGCCCACGTGGGCATCTAAAGGAGATGTTTGGCTTGTTGAAATGAGATGATCACAGTTTGCTGCTAATTACAGGAAAAGCTGAAGCAGTCCCTGGGGAAGATGGCAAGAGAGAGACTCTTGAAACCCACAGGAGGAGCAGGAAACATTTTCTGGTTCTCATAATTGTTCTTCTTTTGGGGTTTGTTGGTTTTTTTTTGGGGTGGTAGTGGTGATGTTTTCTTTTCTTTTTTAATTCCTGGCATTTGAAAGTCTCCTCTGGAGTTTGCCTTCTGCCTGTTTTGGCTTCTTGTGGGTGCAGGGTACAACAGCAACAACCTGCAACTCGGCACAGCACCTCCTAACCGAGGTGCACAAAGCAAAGTGTGGCCAGCAAGCTGAGGGAGGCTCTCCTCCACCTCTCCTGGAACAGCTCTGTGAGGAGCAAGGCTGAGAGCCCTGGAGCAGAGCAGCCCCAGAGGGGATCTGAACAATGCTCAGCAAGGGCTAAAGGGTCAAGAGGCTGGGCCCAGGGACAGGACAAGGGGCAGTGGGCACCGCCTGGCACCCAGGAGGTTCCACCTGAACAGGAGGCCTGAATGCCACAGTGGCCAACCCTCGGAGGGCTGCTGGAGCTTTGTGCTGGGTTCAGCCAGGTGTCCTTCTACTTGCTCTGTCACTGCCTCACTGCCTTGTCCTTCTCCCCTCAGCTGCCCAGTTTCAGTGCTGCTTTGTGCTTCCCCAGCCAGGCTGTCTGCCTCCATCAGCATCCAGCGTCGCCTCTCAGCTGCTACGTGTCAACGCTGGACCTCGAGGGTCTTGAGGTTGTGATGGAAAAAACCCAGAGGAGTCAGAGCTTGCCTCTTCCATCTCCTCCTCCCTGCCTGACACTCTGCAGGTGAGAAACACACTGTCCTCAGCCAAACTCCTACTCTCATGCATTATTGGAGCAGTTTCCTAACCACTTCTCCGAGAAGTCCAGTAATGAACAGAGCTTTTTCCTTTGGCTCCCATCCCAGACCTCCCCAAACAGAAGGATGCTGACCTAAGGCTGTTAAACACTTTGATGTATGGCTGTGTCTCCTTAAGTAGAAGCTGCCTACTCTTAAGCTAAGCTGCCATGACACAAGGGCATTATGAGCTCTCTGAACCAACTGACTCCTACAAATGAGCCATTAGTTGGCTGCATGGCACACTGGCTCCCCAGCCCTGCAGGGGCTCCCGTTCAAGGAGATCATCATCGGTGTCCACAAGCCCCCCAGGCTGCTATGCCTTCCCTTTAATGCAATTTGTCTTTGCCCTCTGCTCCCCTCCTCCTTTGCCACTCTTCCCTTGACCACAGTGGTCAGAAAAGCTCCAGGTTGCTGTGGGGAAGCCTTTTGTTTTCTTTTGGAGCACCTCTCCCATGGAGACAGACTGAGGGAGTTGGGGCTGTACAGTCTGGAGAGGAGAAGGCTCCAAGGAGACCTAATTGTGGCCTCCCAGGATCTGAAGGGAGTGGAATCTGAACCTTGATGGGAGGGATCCGAACCTTGGGATGGGAGGGATCTGAACCTTGGGATGGGAGGGATCTGAACCCTGATGGGAGAGTTCTGAACCTTGGGATGGGAGGGATCTGAACCTTGGGGTGGGAGAGATCTGAACCTTGGGATGGGAGAGATCTGAACCTTGGGATGAGAGGGACCTGAGCCTTGGGATGGGAGGGACCTGAGCCTTGGGATGGGAGGGATCTGAACCTTGAGATGGGAGGGATCTGAACCTTGGGATGGGAGGGATCTGAACTTTGAGATGGGAGATCTGAACCCTGATGGGAGGGATCTGAAGCTTGATGGAAGGAATCTTATCACAGGGCTTTATTTTAGCTGAAAAGTCAAAGGATGATCATTTTATTCACTTCAAAGTGAGGAAGACCCAGGCCAGGCAGAGCCCTTGCCTTGATTTTCTTCTGATTTGTTTGTTGCTGGGGTCCCTCACAAACCTCAGCTTGCAGGGCAATTAAATTACCTTTAATTTGATTCGATTAGAGCGGAGGGAAGCAACTCTTCTCCCTCTGCAATGTAAAGGGAAAGAGAAATGAAAGCCCTCAAGCTGAAGAAAAAAAACCCACACCCCACCAAAACAAACCCAACCCCAAGTCAACCACATGGGCTTGACAATGAGAAAGAAATAAGCCCCAAACCCATCCCAAGCCTTCCAGTTTTATCTGGATGAAGAGAGGGAGATGCAATGAACCTCAGTTGAGCAGGATGCACTTGAGAGAGCATCCAAAGTTTGCTGGGGAGGAGGGTAGGTGGGTGGGTGGGGGGAGAGGATTCATTGGAGGCCATAATTGCCACATGTATATTGATTTTTTTTTCCCAGAGATAAGGAAACAAATGTTGGTGGAGATTGGACTTGGTTTATTGCATGTATTTCCCCATGGAGTTGATGTTGCTCCATTAGGACAACTAACTAACTAAATAAGTAACTAAAAGGGGGGAATAAAATAAAGAGAACCTTGATGCTTGTAAAATATCTTTTCCTAGATGCCTCTTAAGCTGTTGCCTGATTCCACCCCCCCCCCCCTGGCTCCAGCTGTTTGCCAATTGGGTTTGACTGCAAGGAGGTTACAATTGGCAGGCAGTTTATGAAGCAGCTTTTGGTGTGTGTTTTTCCCTTCTCCTCCCCTTCCCCCTTGATTGTTTGCCTTGAAGTGGGCTCTGCTGTGCCCATCACACCCTGGGAGCTCAAGGAATCACAGATTCTTTTTTTTTTCAGGGGCTGGAAGGGACCTTGAAAGCTCATCCAGTCCAACACCCCCCTGCCAGAGCAGGGTCAGCTAGAGCAGGCCACACAGGAGCACATCCAGGCAGGTCTCGAAGAGCTCCAGGGAGGGAGACTCCACAACCCCCCTGGGCAGCCTGTTCCAGTGCTCTGTCACCCTCACAGGGAAATAATTCTTCCTCCTGTTTCCATGGAACTTCCTATGCCTCAACTTCCACCGTGGAACTTCCTATGCCTCAACTTCCACCACTGCCCCTGGTGCTGTCACTGGGCGCCACCCAGCAGAGCCTGGCTCCAGCCTCTCCAGACTCACCCTTTACATACTTGTAAACATTGATGAGGTCACCTCTCAGTCTTCTCTTCTCCAAGCTAAAGAGCCCACAGCTCCCTCAGTCCCTCCTCATGTGAAAGATGTTCCGTTCCCCTCATCATCCTCATGGCTCTCTGCTGGACTCTCTCAAGCAGCTCACTGTCTGTCTTGAACTGAGGAGCCCAGAACTGGACACAAGATTCCAGATGTGGCCTCACCAGTGCAGAGTAGAGGGGAGGAGAACTTCTCTTGACCTACTGGTCACAGCCCTTCTAATCCACTCCAGAATGGCATTGGCCTTCCTGGCCACGAGAGCACATTGCTGGCTCATGGTCATCCTTCCATCTACCAGGACCCCCAGGCCCCTTTCCCCTTCACTGCTCTCCGGCAGTTCAGTCCCCAACCTATCCCGGTGCATGGAGTTGTTCCTTCCCAGGTGCAGGACTCTGCACTTGCCCTTGTTGAACTTCATCAAGTTTCTCCCTGCTCAGCTCTCCAGCTGGAAAGCAAACTTCAGCCAAAGACTTGGCAAGGAAGCTGGGGAAGCCTCCTGACCTTCAAGCAGACCAACACTGCCTCCCAATTTGGTGCCACCTGCAGCATGGGGACCTCCGCATGGGACCGTGCCCTGGGGCCTCCTGCTTTGCATGTGCTCTCAACCTCCAGCTTGTTTGTGCTGGGCCTGGATTCACCCCAGATCTGAAGAGAACAAAACCCAAGGAGGCTTTGGCTCAGCCCCTGCCCCTGGCCAGCTGGATAAGTCCAGGGCTTGCTGCTATCTGAATGCATTGTCAAATAATGATCTGCAGATCAATAAACTCCTTGCTTCTAGCCACCACAAACATCCTAGGGATTCATTACCGCTCCTTAAGCCCCAGCAAGAGAAAACCAAACCCACACAACCCAAATCCAGACTCCATGCCTAGGGTTTGGGGGGGGGGAGCTTTTCTTTTTCACTGGGTAAGCATTCAACCCTCCCTCCTCCCCCCAGCTCCAAATCTTGAGCTTTCCTGGAAGCTCAAGGCACGGTGGTGGTGGTGGTGGTGGCAGATCCTGCCACCTCCAACTGCTTCCTTTCAGGCTGCAGCAGTATTTCAGCTCAACCCTCACTGAATAGATGCAGCTGTAATCACCCTGCAGTGAATGATGCTTAAAATTGCAGTTCCCAGGATGCAGAGGAGAGAGAGAGAGAGGGAGAGGAGCTGGAAGCAGGTGACAGCCTCTGAATGTCATTTAAAGTTCACTTTCATTATTTTAATTGTCGTGGCAAAAAAAAAAAAAAGAAAATAAAGTATCTTCCCATTCAGGTCTGATTATGCTGGAAGAGAAATCAGGACTGAGATCCCACTCAATCAGCCCTGGAAGTGTTGCTGTGGTATCAGCAAGCCCCTTTGAAGCTACCAGGAGAGCTGGGAGCAGGCAGGGCGAGCGCTGCGGAAGCTCCGTGGCCCAAGCCGGCACCGTGGAGAAGGGAAACAAACTTTGCCTCCTGAGCTTTGGGTGATAAACTTGTGCCCCAGGCATGGGGAAGAAGGGCTGGAGGCTGCCCAGTAGAGGAAGGCCACTGAGTGCTGGTGGACAACCAGTTGAAGAGCCAGGGGGTGCCCAGGTGGCCAAGAAGGTCACCAGCAGCCTGGCCTGCAGCAGCAATGGTGTGGGCGGCAGGAGCAGGGCAGGGATGGTGCCCCTGGGCTGGGCACTGCTGAGGCCACAGCTTGGACACTGGGATCAGTTTTGGGCTCCTCACTCCAAGAAGGACACTGAGGAGCTGGAGCAGGGCCAGAGAAGAGCAGCAAAGCTGGGGAAGGGTCTGGAGAACAGGGCTGGGGAGGAGCAGCTGAGGGAGCTGGGGGTGTTGAGCCTGGAGAGAAGGAGGCTGAGGGGAGACCTTCTGGCTCTCTGCAGCTCCCTGAAAGGAGGCTGGAGCCAGCTGGGGGTTGGGCTCTTCTCCCAAGGAACAAGCACCAGGGCAAGAGGAAATGGCCTCAAATTGCCCCAGGGGTGGTTTAGGTTGGGCACGAGGAACAACTTCGTTGCAAGAGTGGTCGGGGACTGGCACAGGCTGCCCAGGGAGGTGGTGGAGTCCCCAGCCCTGGAGATGCTCAGGAAATGTCTGGCCATGGCACCTGGGGATATGGTTTAGCTCTGGCTCAGCAGTGGTGCTTGTGGCAGAATGATTCCACGGTGGGACTTCACGTGGCAGATGTAAAGCCTTGATGCCAGGGCTGTCTTGTCACTGAGCTCATGTTATGTGTCCTCGTGGAGCATCTCTGTCCTCTTCCCCAGCCAGAGGAGCTGCTGCTGGCTTTATCTGCTGCTCAGCAGGAGGGGTGTTAGCTGGAAAAGGCTGCGAGGCAGGAGCTTGTTTTGGTCCCTGGGAACCTCCCATCAATCTGCTGTTTGGAGCTGATAAAGCTTTTCCTCAGATGCTTCCAGCACATTTGTGGGTTGGCCTGGGAGCTGCAAGGATGTGGAAGCTCCAACACAGGCATTCACGAGGTGTTTGCAAACCTCACCTGTGCTGCTGAGGGCAACTGAGAGAGCCAAAGGGCTCTGCAGAGCTCCAAGCCGGCACAGCTCTGCTGGGAGAGCAGTTTGGGCCCTGCTCAGGCTGCAGCTGATGGGGACACTGAAATTTGTCACCAAGCCTTGTGTGCACCTTTGATTTGAGTGGCTGTGCCTTGCTGAGGGACCAGAAGAAAGAAATTCTTTGCAGTGAGGGTGGGGAGAGACTGGAACAGGTTGCTTGGGGAGGCTGTGGCTGCCTCCTCCCTGGAGGTGTTCAAGGCCAGGCTGGATGAAGCCTTGAGCAGCCTGGGCTGGTGGGAGGTGTCCCTGCCCATGGCAGGGGGTTGGAGCTGGTTGATCTTGAAGGTCCCAACCCATTCCTTGATTCTATGATGTGCTGCTCTGTGTATTGTTTTTCCTGCTGATCCCTGCTGGTCTCCAAGGCTTCCTTCCCTCAGCTCCAACTGCTGTCTGCTAAGTTCCATCCAAATCAAGTGAGGCTCTTGGCTCCTTGGCTTTAAAGCAGTTAGCCCAGCTTGCCTTCCAAGGAGCAGGGTTGTGATGGGTGAGGATGCTGGAGGAGAAGCTACCAGTGATGCTGCTGGGAGGTAGGGACAGGAACCTCCTTTGAAGCCAGAGGCAGAAGACAGAATCACCTCCCAGCTGCTCCTGAGATGTTATTGCAAGAGGTGGAGGAGTCAGCTGTGACTCTTCCACAAGTCTTGGCCTGGAAAGCTCCATAAAAGGGCCTCAGGGATGGTGAGAGGACATCTGTCCAGGTGTGTTGGGGCAGAAGGGCTGAGGCTGAGGCAGGGGAAGCAAAGATGAGAGATGAGAGCCACAATCTCCTAGCATCAGCAGAGCACAATCGCTGTGGCCTCCTATCTGCAGCCAAGGCAGCTCTGCAGCTCTTCACTTCTAATTACCAGCAGATAATAAGCAAATACAATAGGCAGGGATATTAGAATAATTTACTGTTCATCAAAGGGAGGCAAAAAACCCAACCCACCCCAAACCCAAGATTGGAATCATTTGCCTTCAGTGTCTCCATCTCTGCCAGGAGGATCCTACCCAAGAGCCCTTCCAATCAGCCTCTCCCCACAACTCCTGCCAAAAATCTGTTCCAGCTATTAGCAACCAAGTTATTAGCTGGTAATTAACTCTGTAATTAACTTGAAGTGACTTCAGCAATCAACAGGGAGATGGAATGGGAACATGCTGTTAAATCGAGAGCCATTAATGTGTGGCAAGATCTCTCCGGGCTGGCTGTGGGGACAACAAGCCAAGGTTAGCGAGCAGCTGGGGTGGCTGGAGCTGGGTTGTCTTGCCAAGGGATGAAGCAGGTCTGCTCCCATCCCAAACAGGTCAGCACAGGCCCAGCCAGCACTTTCTCCACCTCTGGAGGCTTTCCAGACCCACCTGGCTGTGTTCCTGCGCGTGATCTGCTTTAGGTGATGCTGTTCTGGCAGCGGGGATTGGACTTGATGATCTTCAGAGTTCCCTTCCCACCCCTGATGTTCTGTGATCTCCAGAGGTCACTTCCAACCCCTTCCATCCTATGGTTCTGTGATTCTGCAGAGCTTTCTCTGAGCATCCCACGTTTTCCACCATCTCAGCCACTCTGGATGCTGACTCAATGCAGTCAGCCACCACTCTGGCTGAGTTTTTGAGCCCAGAAAGCATTACCACGAAGCACTGAATCCATTTCTTCTCCACAAAGCTTTGGATTCACTTCTCCAGGAAGCACTGAATCCATTTCTTCTCCACAAAGCTTTGGATTCACTTCTCCAGGAAGCACTGAATCAATTTCTTCTCCACAAAGCTTTGGATTCACTTCTCCAGGAAGCACTGAATCCATTTCTTCTCCACAAAGCTTTGGATTCACTTCTCCAGGAAGCACTGAATCCATTTCTTCTCCACAAAGCTTTGGATTCACTTCTCCAGGAAGCACTGAATCCATTTCTTCTCCAGAAAGCTTTGGATTCACTTCTCCAGGAAGCACTGAATCCATTTCTTCTCCACAAAGCTTTGGATTCACTTCTCCAGGAAGCACTGAATCCATTTCTTCTCCACAAAGCTTTTGGAGTCACTTCCTCTCCACCAAGTGTTGAAGCCATTTCTTCTCCTCCTTTCACCACCACGTCATCACCTCCTGCTCACCAGGCTGAGTTCCTCTCTGCTCTACCTTGCAGCACAAGCAGACACTCCAGCTCAAGAGGGTTCTATCCCCCATCAGCCTTCTCTCCTCCCCTCCTTGTTCCCTTCCCCCTCCACCCACTCTGTCTCCCCGACTCACTCCAAGAAAGGACACAACTGAGTCGTGCTAATAGACTCAGCTCTGCTGCCTGAGAGTTCTTCTGTCTCCTCACGGCTACACAGAGAGAGGGAACAGGTTTGGCATTTAACAGAGCTCTCCTCAAGGACAGGGAGGCAGCTCTTCAGGAATGATCAAATGACAGGTTTGAATATCAAACAGCAGCCCTGGCAGCCAGGGAATCCAGGATCTCTCACCATACACCTGCTCTCCTAATCTGAAATGAGGATCTGGGAGTGGGGGTGGGGAGAGGCTCATCCAATGCAGAGAGGGAGAGTTGAGTTTAGTCCTTTTATAGAGCTATTAAAAACAAAGGGGAGGGAGGAAATAAAAGGGAAGTTTTCCTTTAGCCTTCAGACGTTTAGCAGAAGTGCATCTGCTCGGTGCAATCCTTTCTCTCCAGTGGCAATCAGCTGAGATCTGTCCCTTTAGCGAGCTGCCTCCGAGCCTCCATCGGCAGGACGCAGAGGGCTGAGCGTGGAGAGCAGGCTGCTAATTACTGCTGCTTGTAAAACAACCTCGGCTGAGGAAGAGGAGGGGCAGGAGGGAAGGCAGCTGAAGTTGGGACAGAGAGGGTGAGCATGGAGGGGAGATTGACAGCATCACACAGGATCAGAGGAGGTCAGGGGCTGGAAGGGACCTCCAGAGATCTTCGAGTCCAATTCCTCTGCCAGAGCAGGAGCATAGAATCCAGCACAGGGCACACAGGAACACAGCCAGATGGGTCTGGAAAGTCTCCAGAGAAGGAGATTCCACAACCTCTCTGGGCAGCCTGCCCCAGGGCTCTGTGACCCTTCACAGTGAAGAAGTTCCTCCTCATGTTGAGGTGGAACCTCCTGTGCTGTAGCTTCCATCCATTGCCCCTTGTCTTATCCCAGGATTCAGCTGAGCAGAGCCTGGCCCTGTCCCCTCCCTCTTAACCCCCAGCCCTCAGAGATTTATCAACATTTATTAATTCCCCTCTCAGTCCTCTCCTCTCCAGACTAACCACCCCCAGGGTTCTCAGCCTCTCCTCACAGGGCAGTGCTCCACTCCCTTCACCATCCTCACAGCCCTCCACCGGACTCTCTCCAGCAGGTATCTTTAAGACGCCTTCCAGCCCAACCATTCTGTGATCCCATGAGCATCCACAGCCCTGCTCTTCAATCTCTTCCCCATGCTATGGGGAGGTGAGAGCAGGAGGAGAGGGCTCCTGGTGATTTCTGCAAGGTTTGCCCACATGCTGCTGGTGGGAGCCACCCTTCCCAACCATGGTGCTCTCCCATTTGTGCCTCTCCCCTTCCTGATGAGGTGTGGCTCCGGGGGGTGGCTTTCCAGGAAAGCTTTGCAGGAGGGAAGGCTCTGAGCAGCCAAAGCAGGGGCAGCAGACCCCTGGTTGTGACCAGAGACAGCCCCCAGGAGAGGACAACCTTCCTCCTTTCCAGTGGCATGTAAGCAGGGCAGTAGCACTCCCCCCTATGTATATTCCTTGATATATAACTTAATAAAACTTTATGGACCCAGGATAAGGAATCCACACTGAATAGATGAACTGGGATTGAAATATGGTCCAATTAAGTCAGTAACAGGGCTGCCTTTACTTTGAACATCCTCCAACTTGAAATGAAATCTTCACCCAAGGAGATAAATCAGCCAAGAGAAACCACAGCCCTGCTCCTCCAGCGCTCCCAGACGAGCAGGGATCAGCCCACGGGCAGGCTGAGAGAGTTGGGGCTGTTCAGCTTAGACAACAGAAGGCTCCAAGGAGACCTTAGAGCAGCCTTCCATCACCTGAAGGGGGCTCCAGGAGAGCTGGGGAGGGACTTCTGACAAGGGCTGGGAGTGCCAGGGTGAGGGACAATGGCTTTGAGCTGGCAGAGGGGAGACTGAAACTGGAGAAGAGGAAGACATTCTTTGCAGTGGGGGTGGGGAGAGGCTGGCACAGGTTGCCCAGGGAGGTTGTGGGTGTCTCCTGCCTGGAGGTTTTTGAATCATAGAATCAATAAGGCTGGAAAAGACCTCAGAGATCATCAAGTCCAACCTCTCACCCAACACCTCATGACCACTTAACCATGGCTCCGAGTGTCACATCCAGTCCCCTCTTGAACACCTCCAGGGATGGGGACTCCACCACCTCCCTGGGCAGCCCATTCCAATGGCCAATTCCTCTTTCTGGGAAGAACTTCTTCCTAACATCCAGCCTGAACCTCCCCTGGCACAGCTTGAGACTGTGTTCTGGTGCTGGGTGCCTGGGAGAAGAAACCAACCCAGTCTACAACCTCCCTTCAGGTAATTGCAGAGAGCCAGAAGGTCTCCCCTGAGCCTCCTCTTCTCCAGGCTAAGCAACCCCAGCTCCAGTTTGAGGCCACGTGGGACGGGACCTTGAGCAAGCTGTGCTGGTGGGAGGTGTCCCTGCCCGTGGCAGGGGTTGGAACTGGCTGAGCCTTAAGGTCCCTTCCAACCCAACCCATTCTGTGCTTTTGTGACACGGGGCGGGCAGAGGTCAGATGGATTCCTGTTGGGATGCATCCACTTTCCAGCTGGTTGGTTGTGGTTTTGGCAGCCTTTCCCCTCACGCCTGAGCTTGGGCAGCCCTTCCCCAGCTTCTCCCGTGCCAGCTCTGCCAGACCCTCGGTGCTCATCCCCAGAAGAAAGCAAAACAAAGCAGCAAATCCTTTGCCTGCCGCCTCCCCACAGCTGCAATTAGCACATCCCGAGCAGTTAGGGTTTTATTTTCCCCTTCTTCAGCCTCCTCCTTTTCCCTCTTATTTATTTATTTATCGCCTTTATTTCTCTGCTGCTGCTGCTGCTTCGAGAAAAGAAGATTATTTTTAATTACAGTTTTACACTTGATTAATGAACGTCAACAATGTGCTAATGAGCAGGACCGCGGCAGGAGGACAGGAGGAGCTTCCAAGGCTTTCCAGGGGGGAGTTCTGGAGACGGTTATTTCTGTCTGGGCTTCCCCGCGGAGAGCTGGAGGTGGAGGAAGAGAAAGAAGGCAAAGAGCAGCACTCTGCTCTCGGATTTGGGCACAGAAATCGGCTCAGGAGGTCTGAAGTGCCCCAAAGATTGACTCAGTGCGGTCCCAGGTTGTCTGAAATGCTTCAAGCCTTGACCCACAGTGGTCCCAAGATGCCTGAAATGCTTCAAGCCTTGACCCACAATGGTCCCAAGATGCCTGAAATGCTTCAAGCCTTGACCCACAGTGGTCCCAAGATGCCTGAAATGCTTCAAGCCTTGACCCACAGTGGTCCCAAGATGCCTGAAATGCTTCAAGCCTTGACCCACAGTGGTCCCAAGATGCCTGAAATGCTTCAAGCCTTGACCCACAGTGGTCCCAAGATGCCTGAAATGCTTCAAGCCTTGACCCACAATGGTCCCAAGATGCCTGAAATGCTTCAAGCCTTGACCCACAATGGTCCCAAGATGCCTGAAATGCCCCAAACATTGACCCAGGGTGGTCCTAGGTTGTCTTAAATGCCCCAAACATTGACCCAGCCTAGTTCCAGGATGTCTGAAGTGCCCCAAACATTGACCCAGCCTAGTTCCAGCATGTCTGAAGTGCCCCAACATTGACCCAAGATGGTCCCAGCATGTCTGAAATGCCCAAAACATTGACCCAGTGTGGTCCTAAGTTGTATTAAATGCCCCAAACATTGACCCAGCCTGGTCCCAGCATGTCTGAAATGCCCAAACATTGACCCAGCCTGGTCCCAGCATGTCTGAAATGCCCAAACATTGACCCAGCCTGGTCCCAGGATGTCTGAAATGCCCAAACATTGACCCAGAATGGTCCCAGGATGTCTGAAGTGCCCAAACATTGACTCAAGATGGTCCCAGGATGTCTGAAATGCCCAAAACATTGATCCAAGATGGTCCCAGCATGTCTGAAATGCCCAAACATTGACCCAGCCTCATCCCAGGATGTCTGAAGTGCCCAAACATTGACCCAGAATGGTCCCAGGATGTCTGAAGTGCCCAAACATTGACTCAAGATGGTCCCAGGATGTCTGAAATGCCCAAAACATTGATCCAAGATGGTCCCAGCATGTCTGAAATGCCCAAACATTGACCCAGCCTCATCCCAGGATGTCTGAAGTGCCCAAACATTGACCCAGAATGGTCCCAGGATGTCTGAAGTGCCCAAACATTGACCCAAGATGGTCCCAGGATGTCTGAAATGCCCAAAACATTGACCCAAGATGGTCCCAGCATGTCTGAAATGCCCAAACATTGACCCAGCCTCATCCCAGGATGTCTGACATGCCCCAAACATTGACCCAGAATGGTCCCAGGATGTCTGAAATGCCCAAAACATTGACCCAAGATGGTCCCAGCATGTCTGAAATGCCCAAACATTGACCCAGCCTCATCCCAGGATGTCTGACATGCCCCAAACATCAACCCAACATGGTGCCAGGTTGGTTCTGACCATCCTGGGAGGTCCTGCTGCTGTTGAGGGCAATTTTTTACACCCCATCACACCCATGCAAAGAGCTCAATGTTAATGAAACTTTTATCCTGGTGTCCTCATCCTGCCTGGCTGGGGGGAGGGGGAGAACATGAAAGCCAAACCCAAAGCCACCACTATTTTAATTTTCTGCTTCCTGGTGGTGTCACCATGGAGTTTGAGGCTTTGTTTTTCATCAAAAGCAGCTTTACAGTCTCCCTCTTCCCCCACCCCCCCACCCCTCTAAGAAAGGCAAGGAGAGGTTTGGGTTTTTTTCTGCATGAGGAAAAAGGTCATTCCAGCACAAGGAGGCAAAACCCCAACGCAACCAAACCCACTGCTGCCACTCTGCTTTTATTGAGGTGAAAGAGCAGAGGGATTGAAAGGCTGCCAAGCCAAATGAAAAGAGAAAGCTCCAAACCAAACAGCAGCCCTCCAAACCTCCCCCCCCACCCCCTCCCCCCAAAACCCCTGGGCACGTGTGGCTGGAGGGGGTGAGATGGTGGTTTTTGGAGCCAGCCCAGGCTGGGCCAGCTCAGCCTCTCCCCAAGCCTCCTCCATCGTGTTAGCTACCTCTTCTCTTGAGTAACAGTGGTAGGAAGAGAGGAAATGGCCTGAAATTGTGCCAGGGGAGGGTTAGGTTGGCCACAAGGAGCAATTTCTTTGCTGCAGGAGTGGTCAGGGATTGGCACAGGCTGCCCAGGGAGGTGGGGGAGTCCCCAGCCCTGGAGAAACCTGTGGCCGTGGCACTTGGGGACAGGGTTTGGTGGCTATGGTGCTGTTGGGCTGCTGGTTGGATTGGGTGATCTTAGAGAGCTTTTCCAGCCTCCATGATTCCATGCTTCCATGATCTTAGATCAATTTCCATCCCTCTAAGGGGGAAACTGTCCTGAAATCCTCATGGAAAATACCCTGTGGGCAACCCTATTGCTTCCAGGAATTTTTCCTTTCCCTTTTCCTTTCCATTTTTCTTTCCCTTTTCCTTCTTTTCCTTTAACCTTTAACCTTTCCCTTTCCTCCTTTCCCTTTCCCTTTCCCTTTCCCTTTCCCTTTCCCCCTTTCCCTTTCCTTTCCCTTTCCCTTTCCCTTTCCCTTTCCCTTTCCCTTGCCCTTGCCCTTGCCCTTGCCCTTGCCCTTGCCCTTGCCCTTGCCCTTGCCCTTTCCCTTTCCCCTGCCCTTGCCCTTTCCCTTTCCCTTGCTGTTGCCCTTGCCCTTGCTCTTCCCCTTGCCCTTTCCTTCTTCTCCCTCACCCTTGCCCTTTCCTCCATCAACCCAACCCCACCACGCCCACTCAGCCAGCCCACCCCTCCCTCCAGCTGCCCATTCAGCTCTTCTCCTATCTCCTTAAACCCAAGACCTGTGACATTGCTGTGCACAAAGACCAGACCCCCTCCCCCCAAAAGAAGCAAAGCTGAGCAGGGAAGCTACCATCCTGCTCTTTCTCCTCATCTTTTCCTGATATTTTGGGGAAACAGAGCCAAGGAACTTCTGAGTTTTATCTTTGCAAAGCAGGCTGTGTTTCGCTGTTCTGCCTTCACAACAGCCTTGGCTCTTTAAGAGCTGTGTTGAATCCCTGCAGTCACTGAGCTCAAGCCAGTAAGGCTGACAGCTTGGACAGGCACCCCACACCCCCTCCCCAGCAGCAGCAACAACAACAACAAAAATGAAATAGAAAATTAGGGAAGGAAAATGCAACCCAAAGTAAAAGAGAACCGGGCAAACAAACCCTGTGTATATTTGTCTGCTTCCTGCAGAAGGGCCCCACTCTCATCCTATCTCCAAGGCTCAATGTGCACATGTCCCCAGCATGATAAGGCTCCTTTGAAAGCCTTTTCAATCCCCCTGCTCCCTCCCCCTTGGCTGCCTCCACACTGGAAAATGTGCCATGAAAGGGGTGGTGGGGGGGAGAGCAGCAAGTAATAATCAACCGCCCTAAAAAGGCTCTGGGCTGAGTCAAAATCTCTTTACTCATCGCCCTCAATCCTCTCCCTGCGCCGCCAGGGATGCCAGCATCATGCTGAGGGGTGGGCTGGGGTCCCCTAGACCTGCTGGGCATGGGGAGTGGGCAAGAAAGAAATCCCTGTGAGAAATAAACAACTTCAGGGAGAACTTAATAAATGAACCCCTTCGCTCCGCAGATCAGTCGTTAATGAGCTAGTGAAGGAAGGAGGTAGTGAAGGAATGAGGTGGTGAAGGAGTAAGCTTGCAAAGGATTGAGTTAGTAATGGAATAAGTTAGTAAAGCAATAAGTAAAGGAATAAGCTAGTAAAGGAATAAGCTAGTAAAGGAATAAGCTAGTAAAGGAATAAGTTAGTAAAGGAATAAGTAAAGGAATAAGGTAGTAAAGGAATCAGTAGAGGAATGAGTTAGTAAAGGAATAAGGTAGTAAAGGAATCAGTAAAGGAATGAGTTAGTAAAGGAATAAGGTAGTAAAGGAATAAGGTAGTAAAGGAATGAGCTAGTAAAGGAATGAGTTAGTAAAGGAATAAGTAAAGGAATAAGTTAGTAAAGGAATAAGTAAAGGAATAAGGTAGTAAAGGAATCAGTAAAGGAATGAGTTAGTAAAGGAATAAGGTAGTAAAGGAATAAGGTGGTAAAGGAATGAGCTAGCAAAGGAATGAGCTAGTAAAGGAATGAGTTAGTAAAGGAATGAGTTAGTAAAGGAATCAGTAAAGGAATGAGCTAGTAAAGGAATGAGTTAGTAAAGGAATGAGTTAGTAAAGGAATCAGTAAAGGAATAAGTTAGTAAAGGAATAAGTAAAGGAATAAGTTAGTAAAGGAATAAGTAAAGGAATAAGGTAGTAAAGGAATGAGCTAGTAAAGGAATCAGTAAAGGAATGAGCTAGTAAAGGAATGAGTTAGTAAAGGAATAAGTAAAGAAATAAGTTAAAAAGAATAAGTTAGTAAAGAAATGAGTTAGTAAAGGAATAAATTAGTGAAGAAAATGGTAAAGGGATAAGTTAGTAGAGATACAATTTAGTAATTGAATAAGTTAGCAAAGGAATAAGCTAGTGAAGGAGTAAGTTAGTAAAGGAATGAGTTAGCAAAGAAGTAAGCTAGTAAAGGAATAAGTTAGTAAAAGAATAAGTTAGTGAAGGAATGAGTTAGTAAAGAAATAAGTTAGTAAAGAAAATAGATAGTAAAGGAATCAGTTAGTAAAGAGAATAGATAGTAAAGGAATAAGTTAGTAAAGAAATTAGTAAAGGAATAAGTAAAGGAATAAGTTAGCAAAGGAATGAGTAAAGAAGTAAGCTAGTAAAGGAATAAGTTAGTAAAGGAATAAGTTAGCAAAGGAATGAGTAAAGAAGTAAGCTATAAAGGAATAAGTTAGTAAAGGAACGAGTTAGCAAAGGAATGAGTAAAGAAGTAAGCTATAAAGGAATAAGTTAGTAAAGGAATAAGTTAGTAAAGGAATGAGTTAGTAAAGGAATGAGTTAGTAAAGGAATAAGTTAGTGAAGAAATAAATTAGTAAAGGAATAAGTTAGTAAAGGAATAAGTTAGTAAAGGAATAAATTAGTTCTGAAATAACTTAGTAAAGCAATAAATTAGCAAAGACACAACTTAGTAAATCATTTAAGTAAAGAAATAAGTTGGCAAATCAGTAAATAACTTGGCAAAAAACCACCCCAACAACTTAATAAATGAATAGCTCAGTGAGTAAATAATCTCTTTCATGGTGGAAGTTCCCTTCCAAGCTATTCTATGATTCTAGGAGGCAGCCAGGCTGGGGCTGGTGATGGCTGTGGGGCTGAGATGCTCCATGGTGGGACAGATGACCTTTAAGGTCCCTTCTAAACCATTCCATGACTCAGCCAGGCTGGGACTGGTGATGGCTGTGGGGCTGAGATGCTCCATGGCGGGACAGATGACCTTTAAGGTCCCTTCTAAACCATTCCATGACTCAGCCAGGCTGGGACTGGTGGTGGCTGTGGGGCTGAGAGACCTCATGGTGGAAGAGATGACCTTTAAGGTCCCTTCCAAACCACTCTAGGAGGCAGCCAGGCTGGGACTGGTGATGGCTGTGGGGCTGAGTTGCTCCATGGTGGAACAGATGACCTTTAAGGTCCCTTCTAAACCATTCCATGACTCAGCCAGGCTGGGACTGGTGATGGCTGTGGGGCTGAGATGCTCCATGGCGGGACAGATGACCTTTAAGGTCCCTTCTGAACCATTCTATGATTCAGCCAGGCTGGGACTGGTGATGGCTGTGGGGTTGAGATGCCTCATGGTGAACGTCTAGCGGGTCTGGCTGATCTTTAGGCTCCCTTCCAACCCAAACCATTCCATGAACCTAGGAAACCTCCCCAAAACGAAGCAGCCCTCCACAAGCTGGGGCGGGTGGCAAGAAGGATGTGGGCAGGGCTAGGCTGGGGTGGGAAGCAGCGGCGGAGCTGCAGCTGTCAGTCTGTTGCTTATTTATGAGCCTGGAAGCCTTTTATGCCAGAGCTGTGGTTTGATCCCTCAGCTGGAAAGCAGCGAGGAGCTGCTGCTGTCTGTGCCCTTTTCCATCTCCTTCCAGAGCAGCCCTGAGTTTGCAGACACTTTGCTGTTTTCCTCAGCAATAATTGCTTAATGGTGACGATTAAGCTTGGCAACGCTCTGCAAACTGTCACTCTTCAAGAGCTTGCAATTTTCCCACACTTTGGCTGCTTCTGAGATTTTTCTGATCTTTTTGGACTATTTTTTGCCTCCCCTCCTCCTTTTTTTTTTTTTTTTTTTTTTTTTTTTTTTTTTTTTTTGTTTCCCCCTCCCCTGCAGCAGCCTTAAAGGCAGAGAAATGATTTGCTTTCAGGTTGGGAAGAGAGGTGGATCAGGAGAGAGAGAGGATGAGAGGAAATGGCCTCAAGCTGTCCCAGGAGAGGTTGAGGTTGGACACGAGGAAGAATTTGGTTTTCCCCTTCAAGAGTGGTCAGGGGCTGGCACAGGCTGCCCAGGGAGGTGCTGGAGTCCTCAGCCCTGGAGGGGTTCAAGAACCCCGTGGCCGTGGCACTTGGGGTCATGGTTTGGTGGCCACGGTGGTGTTGGGTTGCTGGTTGGACTGGATGAGCTTGGAGGGCTTTCTCAAGCCAAACAATTCCAGTTTGTGCCCACTGCCCCTTGGCCTGTCCCTGGGCACCACTAACAACACTCTGGCCCCAGCCTCTCGCCCCCCACAGCTCCTTTAGCTCTTGCTGAGCATTGCTCATCTCCCCTCTGGGACTGCTCTTCTGCAGGCCCTCAGCCCCAGGGCTCTCAGCCTTTGCTCCTCACAGAGCTGCTCCAGGCCCCTCAGCATCTTCCCAGCCTGCCCTGGACTCTCTCCAGCAGTTCCCTTTGTTGAACTGGGGAGCCCAGAACTGGGCACAATACTCCAGGAGCAGTCTCAGTGGGGCAGAGTAGAGGGGGAGAAGAACCTCCCTTGCCCTGCTGGCCACACTCTTCTTCACACCCCCCAGGACACCACTGGTACATTGCTGGCTCCTGGGGAACTTGTTGTCCACCAGCCCTCCCTGCTCCTTCTCCTTGGAGCTGCTCCCAACCGGTCCCCCCTCACCTGTACATCTTTGGGGGTGCTGGCAGCAGGGCTTGTGGAAGCCGGAGGCGCAGCAGGACGTGAAATGCCCATCAAGAGGTTCAGCTCCTCCCTCCATCACCTCCACAATTACCTTGTAGCAACATTTGGGGTAATTTGGTGCTTTCTAAGGATTATTAATTATGAACAGGTTTTGGCAGCCTTTTCCCAGGCTGTAATGGGCTGCTTCCCTCCGGCAGCAGATGGGAGCTGGCTCCGTTTATGGCCATCCCAGCGCTGCAAAGGCAACAGGAGGAGAAAACGGTCCATGTCACCCTGAACTGTTAGCAGGGTAATCAGGAAACACAGCAGAGGAGGCACTAAAACAGCCCATAAAAGCCAAGTGCTTCATCACCACAGCTAATGAAAAGATATGATTGGCTCATAAACCCCCTGGCAGTGGGGCACACGTGGCGGCCTTGCTCCTACTGCCTCTTGTATAGCACACCACAGGTGGCTGTGGGGACAGCTGGGGTGGCTGAGGGCAGCTGTGGTGATGTGAGGACAGCTGTGGTGATGTGAGGGCAGCTGGGGTGGCTGAGGGCAGCTGTGGTGATGTGAGGGCAGCTGTGATGATGTGAGGGCAGCTGGGGTGGCTGAGGGCAGCTGGGGTGGCTGAGGGCAGCTGTGGTGATGTGACGGCAGCTGTGGTGATGTGAGGGCAGCTGGGGTGGCTGAGGGCAGCTGTGGTGATGTGAGGGCAGCTGGGGTGGCTGAGGGCAGCTGTGGTGATGTGAGGGCAGCTGGGGTGCTGAGGGCAGCTGTGGTGATGTGAGGGCAGCTGGGGTGGCTGAGGGCAGTTGTGGTGATGTGAGGGCAGCTGTGGTGATGTGAGGGCAGCTGTGGTGATGTGAGGGCAGCTGGGGTGGCTGAGGGCAGCTGTGGTGATGTGAGGGCAGCTGTGGTGATGTGAGGACAGCTGCTGGTTGGAGCTGTCCCTGCTGGTTGGGGCTGTCCCTGCTGGTTGGAGCTGTCCCTGATGGTTGGAGCTGTCCCTGATGGTTGGGGCTGTCCCTGCTGGCTGGGGCTGTCCCTGTTGGTTGGAGCTGTCCCTGCTGGTTGGGGCTGTCCCTGCTGGTTGGGGCTGTCCCTGCTGGTTGGAGCTGTCCCTGCTGGTTGGAGCTGTCCCTGCTGGCTGGGGCTGTCCCTGATGGTTGGAGCTGTCCCTGCTGGTTGGAGCTGTCCCTGCTGGCTGGGGCTGTCCCTGATGGTTGGAGCTGTCCCTGTTGGTTGGAGCTGTCCCTGCTGGCTGGGGCTGTCCCTGTTGGTTGGAGCTGTCCCTGATGGTTGGGGCTGTCCCTGCTGGCTGGGGCTGTCCCTGCTGGTTAGAGCTGTCCCTGCTGGTTGGAGCTGTCCCTGCTGGTTGGAGCTGTCCCTGTTGGTTGGAGCTGTCCCTGATGGTTGGAGCTGTCCCTGATGGTTGGAGCTGTCCCTGCTGGCTGGGGCTGTCCCTGTTGGTTGGAGCTGTCCCTGATGGTTGGGGCTGTCCCTGTTGGTTGGAGCTGTCCCTGATGGTTGGGGCTGTCCCTGCTGGCTGGGGCTGTCCCTGCTGGCTGGAGCTGTCCCTGATGGTTGGAGCTGTCCCTGATGGTTGGAGCTGTCCCTGCTGGTTGGAGCTGTCCCTGTTGGTTGGAGCTGTCCCTGCTGGTTGGGGCTGTCCCTGATGGTTGGGGCTGTCCCTGTTGGTTGGAGCTGTCCCTGATGGTTGGAGCTGTCCCTGATGGTTGGAGCTGTCCCTGTTGGTTGGAGCTGTCCCTGATGGTTGGAGCTGTCCCTGCTGGTTGGGGCTGTCCCTGCTGGTTGGAGCTGTCCCTGCTGGTTGGAGCTGTCCCTGAGGGTTGGAGCTGTCCCTGCTGGCTGGGGCTGTCCCTGTTGGTTGGAGCTGTCCCTGATGGTTGGGGCTGTCCCTGCTGGCTGGGGCTGTCCCTGCTGGTTGGAGCTGTCCCTGCTGGTTGGAGCTGTCCCTGTTGGTTGGAGCTGTCCCTGTTGGTTGGAGCTGTCCCTGATGGTTGGAGCTGTCCCTGCTGGCTGGGGCTGTCCCTGTTGGTTGGAGCTGTCCCTGATGGCTGGGGCTGTCCCTGCTGGTTGGAGCTGTCCCTGCTGGTTGGAGCTGTCCCTGTTGGTTGGAGCTGTCCCTGTTGGTTGGAGCTGTCCCTGATGGCTGGGGCTGTCCCTGTTGGTTGGAGCTGTCCCTGATGGTTGGAGCTGTCCCTGCTGGCTGGGGCTGTCCCTGTTGGTTGGAGCTGTCCCTGATGGTTGGAGCTGTCCCTGCTGGCTGGGGCTGTCCCTGTTGGTTGGAGCTGTCCCTGATGGCTGGGGCTGTCCCTGTTGGTTGGAGCTGTCCCTGCTGGTTGGAGCTGTCCCTGTTGGTTGGAGCTGTCCCTGCTGGCTGGGGCTGTCCCTGTTGGTTGGAGCTGTCCCTGCTGGCTGGGGCTGTCCCTGATGGTTGGAGCTGTCCCTGCTGGCTGGGGCTGTCCCTGTTGGTTGGAGCTGTCCCTGATGGCTGGGGCTGTCCCTGCTGGCTGGGGCTGTCCCTGCTGGTTGGAGCTGTCCCTGCTGGTTGGGGCTGTCCCTGCTGGTTGGAGCTGTCCCTGCTGGTTGGGGCTGTCCCGGTTGGTTGGAGCTGTCCCTGCCGGTTGGAGCTGTCCCTGCCGGCTGGGGGTGTCCCTGCTGGCTGCAGGGGGTTGGGCTGGGTGAGCTCTAAAGGTCCCTTCCCACCCAAACCACTCCATGACTCTACCACAGGCTCACAGGATGTTAGGGGTTGGAAAGGACCTCTGGAGACCTTTGAGTCCAACCCCCCTCTGCCAGAGCCTCCCCTGCTTCCTCCTCTCCTGCACCACCACTGCTGCTCCAACTGGACCACACTCCCCTCCAGCACTGTGAGGAGGGAAGAATTGTCTTTGCCACCCAACCACCCAAGCCCACAACTACCTCATTTCATTCAGAGTGGCTAATTCCATTAATTATGTTATGATGCAATTAAGCATTTCATTTCCTTCTTATTAAAGCTTCAATTATTTATTAATAATTACAGATCATTAGCTGATAATGTGCACTTGGCAGCTCAGCAGCTGAATAATTCATCTGCTTTGACTCTTTCCTCTGCACACACACCTTGACATTTCTCTCTCCTCTTCTTCCCCCACCTCAGAGGTTTGGTGCCCAGCTCAGGGGCAGATCCACGGCCTCCCCCCCAGCAATCTGCTTGGGGCCCCACAGCAAGCACTCAAAGCAATCCCACGTGGGTCTGAGCAGCACCTAAGGTAGCAGTGTGGAGAGGTCTGGGAGAGGAGCTGCCAGGAGCTGCCTCACAGGGCTCCTGGTGACACCATGGAAGCTCCTTAGCTCCCCTTTGCCTACCTCCTCCCGAAGTGGCAGCACATTGAGTCATTCAGGTTGGAAAAGCCCTCCAAGGTCCTCCAGTCCAAGTAGCAACCCAACCCCCCCATGGCCATCAAACCATAGCCCCAGGTGCCATGGCCACACATTTCTTGAGCTCCTCCAGGGCTGGGGACTCCACCACCTCCCTGGGCAGCCTGTGCCAATCCCTGACCGCTCTGGCAGCAAAGAAACTTCTCCTGATAGCCAAACCTCCCCTGGGGCAACCTGAGGTCTCTCACTGCTCCAGTGCTCTCAGCATCCCCACGGCCTCCACTGGACTCTCTCCAGCAGTTCCCTGTCCCAACTGAACTGCTGAGCCCAGAACTGGACACAATACTCCAGGTGCAGCCTGGGACAGGACAAGAGGAAATGGCCATGCCCTGCTCAGGGCCATCCCACTGCTGCTGACATCTGGTGCAGCTGGAGCTGGGATGCAGCTGGGGGCACAGCACTTTGGTTTGCATCCCTGCCGCATCCGAGGTGGCCTCTGCCTGTCCCCGGCCCCGGGAGGGGCTCTCATTAGGGAGAGATCTGAGGCTGAAAGCAAGCAGTGGAGCAGCTCAACCTTTCCAACCTGGCCTCGGGGCATGCTCAGGAGGCAGCCGAGTTCAGCTCGCAGCTGAAGAGCTCGGCAGCGGCTTGACAAGCCCAGGTTTAAATAATTCAAGCCAGGAGCCCTCGGTGCTCCCTCTCAGGGAATCATTCTGCTCTCAGAAGCTCCTTGCACCGTCATGTTCCCTCTGATAGCCCCCCCCTGGAGCAGCAGCTCCTTGCAGGTGCCTTCTGAGCAGCCTCTTCTCTGCCCACTGCTTACAGTTGCTGCAGGAGGGTCTCGGGAATGGGCGGGGGAGGGAGGGGAGGGCTTTGCACCAGTGCTGGATCTGACCCAGCACAACATGGGTGGGTGCTGAGGTGTATGACAAAGGAGATGCACCATCAGCCTCATCACCCCATCAACCCCCTCAGCCTCATCATCCTCATCAGCCTCTATCAACACCATCAGCCCCATCAACCTCATCAACTTTATCAACCCCATCAGCCCCATCAACCCCATCAGCCCCATCAACCCCATCAGCCTCATCAACCCCATCAGCCTCATCAGCCTCATCAACCCCATCAGCCTCATCAACCCCATCAGCCTCATCACCCCATCAACCCCCTCAGCCTCATCATCCTCATCAGCCTCTATCAACACCATCAGCCCCATCAACCTCATCAACTTTATCAACCCATCAGCCCCATCAACCCCATCAGCCTCATCAACCCCATCAGCCTCATCATCCCCATCATCCCCATCAACCCCATCAGCCTCATCACCCCATCAACCCCCTCAGCCTCATCAGCCTCATCACCCCATCAACCCCCTCAGCCTCATCATCCTCATCAGCCTCTATCAACCCCATCAGCCCCATCAACCCCATCAGCCTCATCAACCCCATCAGCCTCATCAGCCCCATCAAACCCATCAGCCTCATCAGCCCCATCAAACCCATCATCCTCATCAGCCCCATCAACCCAATCATTCCCATCAACCCCATCAGCCTCATTGACCCCATCAGACTCATCATCCCCATCAACTCCATCTTTCTCATCAGCCCCATCAACCCAATCAGCCCCATCAACCCAATCAGCCCCATCAACCCCATCAGCCTCATCAGCCCCATCAACCTCATCATCCCCATCCTCCTCCTCATCCCCATCCTCCTCCTCATCCCCATCCTCCTCCTCATCCCATCAACTCCATCAGCCTCATCATCTTATTCATTTCATCAACCTCATCATCCCATTATCCTCATCATTCCACCATCCTCATCATCCCCATCAACCCCATCAGCTCTATCAGCCCCATCAGCCCCCAGATCCCATCATTCCATCATCCTCACCAGCTCCAGCAGCTCCATCACCCTCATCACCCCACCATCCCCATTATCCTACCACCTCCACCATCCTCCCTTGAGGATGAAGCTCCTTTCCCCAGTGTTAAGTGACACCTGCTGCTCTGAGGACCACAAAGGGGCCAGGTGAAGGGAGGAGGAGAGGATGGGCAGCAGGGTACCGAGGACCCTCCCCTTGGGGTACAAGCTGGGCTTCAGCTTCCCTTCATCATTCTGCTCCCTCCACCTCCCCCAGCCCAGAACTGCCCTTCTGGGCTCAGAGCTTCACTTCAGCGTTTCCCATGGGTGAGGCTGGAGATGCTGCTTCTCAAATCCCTGCTGGGCAAGGCAGAAAAGGGTTTGCTTTGCAGCTGGAGGTTCAGTGAAGAAAGATGAGAGAGAGAGAGAGCGAGAACTCCATTTATTTATTTATTTACTTGGGGTTTCCACTAAATAAATAAATAACTGCCTAAAGGAAAGAGGCAAACCAGAGCAAACAAAGCAGGCAAGCTCAGGCAGCCCTTATCAACCTGCAAGTTTCTCCTTCAGCTGCTCTGAAATCTCTGCAATTTACTCTGCCTTCCCCTTGCAGTGTTTGTGGGGTTTATGTCTTTTGGAGGTGGTTTGTAACCATTACGTAAGGGGGAGGGGGGGAGGGGGAAAGGGGGAGGGGGAGAGGGGGAGGGGGGAAAGGGGGGGGGGGGGGGAAGTGCCATAAACTGAGGTAATTTACTGTAAAATCCATGAGAGGTGAGGAAAATAAATAAATAAGCAGCTTGCAAGCGCTGCAGGTGGAGGCAGCTGGCACTGCAGGCAGCTGGCACTGCAGGCAGCTGGCACTAGAGGCATCTGGCAGTGGAGGCAGCTGGCAGTGGAGGCAGCTGGCACTGCAGGAAGCTGGCACTGCAGGCAGCTGGCACTAGAGGCAGCTGGCAGTGGAGGCAGCTGGCAGTGGAGGCAGCTGGCACTGCAGGAAGCTGGCATTGGAGGCAGCTGGCACTGCAGGCAGCTGGCAGTGGAGGCAGCTGGCAGTGGAGGCAGCTGGCACTGGAGGCAGCTGGCACTGCAGGCAGCTGGCACTGGAGGCAGCTGGCACTGGAGGCAGCTAGCACTACAGGCAGCTGGCACTGGAGGCAGCTGGCACTGGAGGCAGCTAGCACTACAGGCAGCTGGCACTGGAGGCAGCTGGCACTGGAGGCAGCTGGCACTGGAGGCCGCTGGCACTGGAGGCAGCTGGCACTGCAGGCAGCTGGCACTGCAGGCAGCTGGCACTGGAGGCCGCTGGCACTGGAGGCCGCTGGCACTGCAGGCAGCTAGCACTACAGGCAGCTGGCACTGCAGGCAGTGTCCGTGCCCTGCCTCCGCGCAGGCAGCGCTGCTCCGTGGGAGGAATTAGGCTAAGGAGCGGTGCCCTGAGCAGGGGAAAAGCAGGAAGCTGGAGGGTGTGTGGAGAACAATCAGAGAGCTGCTTGGCTTGGAAAAGGGCTCTCAGGTCATCCAGTCTAAGCAGCCACCCAGCACCACCATGGCCCCAAGTGCCACGGCCGCAGGTTGCCTGAACACCTCCAGGCAGGAGGCTGCCACCACCTCCCTGGGCAGCCTGTGCCAGGCTCTCACCACCCTCATAGGGAAGAACTTCTTCCTCACATCCAATCTGAATCTCCCCACTTCTACTTTTGCTCCATCCCCCCCAAGTGCTATCACTCCCTCAGAAGTCCCTCCCCAGCTTTCTTGGAGCCCCCTGCAGATCCTGGAAGGCCACAATGAGGTCTCCTGGGAGCCTTCTCCTCTCCAGACTGCACAACCCCAGCTCCCTCAGTCTGTCCTCACAGCAGAGCAGCTCCAGCCCTCTGCTCCTCCTCGTGGCCCTTCTCTGGACACCTTCCAGCACCCCCAGATCCTTCCTGGCACAGAGGCTCCAGAACTGGACCCAGAGCTGCAGCTGTGGTCTCAGCAGAGTGGAGCAGAGGGTTAGAATCCCCTCCCTGGCCCTGCTGGCCACACTTCTCTTGCTGCAGCCCAGGCTCTGCTTGGCTCTCTGGGCTGCAAGTGCTCACTGCTGGCTCCTGCTGAGCTTCACATCCACCAGCACCCCCAAGTCCCTTTATTCAGGGCTGCTCTCCAGCTAGTCCCTGCCCAGCCTAGATCAGATCTTGGGATTGCCCTGAGCCAGCTGCAGGACTTTGACTTTGGTCTTGGTGAACTTCCTCCTTTCCCCTCTCTCACCTCCTCCTGGAGGGAAGGAAACCTGGGCTACCCCAAGAGCTTGGACACTGCTGCTTGTCCTGAGCAGGACAAACCAAACCTGCCCCATCCAGGCTGAGCTTTCAGATCCTGCCCACAGGAAGGGGGGAAACACCCCAACCAACCCAACCCAACAACAAAACACAAACCAAACCGACAACCAACCAAAAAAACCCCACCCCCCAACCATTTCCATCCCTTTTCTTTCCTCTGCCGGTGTGCTTCTGCTTTCCCTTTGCTTCCCCAGCACCATCATTAGCTCTCCGCCAGGCGTTTAAGCAGCATCATAGACGAGATGGGCCATAAATGGGAGGCAAATAGGCAACAATCGACTGTAAATAAACACCCAGGCGACAAGAGGGAGGAGGAGGAGCAGGAGGAGGAGGAGGAGGGGGGTGTGTGTGTGTGGGAATTCTCACCTGACACAAACCCCAGCAGCTCGGAGCTCTGCAGGGGAATAGAATAGAGTAGAGTAGAGTAGAGTAGAGTAGAGTAGAGTAGAGAATAGAATAGAATAGAATAGAATAGAATAGAATAGAATAGAATAGAATAGAATAGAATAGAATAGAATAGAATAGAATAGAACAGACTAGACTAGACTAGACTAGACTAGAATAGAATAGAATAGAATAGACCAGGTTGGAAGAGACCTTCAAGATCATCGTGTCCAACCCATCAACCAATCCAACCCACCTAATCAACCAAACCATGGCACCAATCACCCCATCAAGTCTCCTCCTGAACACCTCCAATATTGGTGATTCCACCACCTCCCCGGGCAGCCCATTCCAGTGGGCAATCACTCTCTCTGTGTAGAACTTCCTCCTAACCTCCAGCCTAAACCTCCCCTGGCACAGCTTGAGACTGTGGCCTCTTGTTCTGCTGCTGGGGGCCTGGGAGAAGAGCCCAACCCCCAGCTGGCTACAACCTCCCTTCAGGGAGTTGGAGAGAGCAATGAGGTCTCCCCTGAGCCTCCTCTTCTCCAGGCTAAGCAACCCCAGCTCCCTCAGCCTCTCCTCCCAGGGCTGTGCTCCAGCCCCCTCCCCAGCTTTGTTGCCCTTCTCTGGACACCTTCCAGCCTCTCAACATCTTTCCTAACCTGAGGGGCCCAGAACTGGACACAGGACTCAAGGTGTGGCCTAACCAGTGCTGAGCACAGGGCACAATGTCCTCCCTGCTCCTGCTGGCCACACTGCTCCTGATGCAGGCCAGGATGCCATTGGCCTTCTTGGCTGCCTGGGCACACTGCTGGCTCATGTTCAGCCTCCCATCAACCAGCACCCCCAGGTCCCTCTCTGCCTGGCTGCTCTCCAGCCACTTTGACCCCAGCCTGTAGCACTGCCTGGGGTTGCTGTGGCCAATGTGCAGCCCCTGGCACTTGGATGTGCTCAATCTCCTGCCCTTGGCCTCTGCCCATCTGTCCAGCCTGTCGAGGTCCCTCTGCAAAGCCTCTCTGCCCTCCAGCAGATCAACTCCTGCCCCCAGCTTGGTGCCATCTGCAAACTTACTG
>CM066604.1:6822601-6860101 GCA_033816785.1 Picus viridis | reverse complement strand
AGGGAGATGCAGTTTGAGACCTCTCCAACCTTCCCAGCCCCATTTTGCCGTGGTCCTGCTGAAGGCAGAGAGCAGAGCAGCCCTCCCAGCCCGGTCTCTACCAGCAGCCACTCAGCCCCAGGCTGTGAGGCTGAGCTGGGCTGCAGCGCACTCCGGGGTGAGCCCAGCAGCACTCCCCGGCGTGCCGAGAGCTCTCCTGCGCACGCAGCTGTTCAGAGACAATCAAAATTAGCCTCCTTGCCCTGCAGAGTTGTTTTTTCTTTCCCCTCTGACATCCCATTTGGGGCTGATTTGTGGGTAGGAGGAGGAGGAGGAGGAGGAGGAGGAGGAGGAGGAGGAGGAGGAGGAGGAGGAGGAGGAGGAGGAGGAGGAGGAGGAGGAGGAGGAGCAGCCGGTGAGCAATCAGCACCTCCCTGCGCCTCGGCGCGGGGGCAGGGGGCTGTGGGCTGCTCTGCCAGAGCTTCCTGCAAACAGCATTAAAAATGCATCAGCAGGTAGGGAGCAGGGCCGTGAGCCTGCGAGGACGAGGCAGCGGGGAGCCAGGCTGCAGCCCTCCCGCCAGCCTCAGCCCTCCCACAGCCGCATCGCAGAACCGCTGGACGGTGGGAGGGGACCCCTGGAGATGATCCAAGGCAGGATCAGCCTGGAGGAGGTCACACAGGAACGCGTCCAGGAGGGGTTAGGAGGCTCTCCAGAGGAGGAGGCTCCACAACCTCCCTCTGGGCAGCCTGCTCCAGGGCTCCAGCAGCCTCTGTGGGAGCTGTGGCTGTGGCCGTGGCCCCTCACACTCCCCTCAGCCTGTGCCTGGGGAGCTGGAGTGCAGGAGCTGGCAGGATCCCCTGCCCAAGTGCTCTGCCACAGACATGCTTTTGCTTTTAGAATAGAGCAGAATTAAGCAGGTTGGAAAAGAGCTTGGAGATCATCCAGTCCAACCTGTCACCCAGCACCATCTGATCAACTCAACCATGGCACCAAGGGCCTCATCCAGACTCTTCTTAAACACCTCCAGGGCTGGGGACTCCACCACCTCCCTGGGCAGCACATCCCAGTGGCCAGTCTCTCTGTCTGGGAAGAACTTCTTCCTAACATCCACCACAGCTGAGATGGATGAAGGCCCTGAAGCTGATGGTCACTTCCCCTGCTGCCTCACTCTTCCTCCCCAGCTCTGTGCCAGCACCTCTGCACAGGCTTTGCATGGGGGCAGAGGAAGCCCTCAGAGACCACAGCCCCCCCCCCCCAACACCCCAGTACCTCTCTTTGCACACACCCCAAGAACAAAGCAGCCCTGTGCTGGAGGTGGGGCAGCTGCAGGGCACAGCTGGGGCACCAAGCAGCCTGCTCAGCCCTGCCCAGGCCAGGGGCAACGCTTCTGGCAGGGGCTGGCTGCTGCAGGTACCTGCTTCGGGAAGGGAGTTGCCATGGCAACCCGGCCCTATGGTGGGGTTGGGTTTTTTTTTGGCCACTTGTTCTCCTTCAGCAGGCTGAGGTGGGAACTTCCAGCAGCAGGGAGGTGGTTAATAAACCCGGGGAAAAGAGAAGGAAAGGCACAAGGCAAAGGAGGTCCCTGCCAGGCGATTCCTCGGCCTGCGCCTCCCCTCCGCCCGCAGCTTGGGGCCACGGGGTGACCTCCCTGGGGGTTCCCCCGAGCTCCCTGGGGTTCCCTGCTGCCCATGCCAGGAAATTTCAGCTTTCCTTTGGCTGCTGGGCAAAGAGCTGTGAGCTGAGCTGCCTCTTGGAGGGCCCTGAACTTTCAGTCCCGGGGGGAGCAGCGCGAGCTCGAACATTTTCTTGCAGGAAAAAGGTTGTTCCTGAGCTCCCTGACCCGGAGGGCAGAGCTAAAGCAGGCTGCAAATCAGAGGGGGAAAACGATGCCATTTTCCACCACCACCATCAGGGCTCCCAGCAAAGTCTTCCTGGCTCTTTTCTTCTCCTCTTTTTCAGTTTTTTTTTTTATCCCTCTCCTGCTAACAGGATTTGTATTTTGTTCCCTCTCTCTCTCCCCTCTCTTTTTCCCCTTTCCCCTCCAAGGTGCTGGTGCTGCCTCACTCTGCATTAGCAGCTCCTTTGCACAAAGTGTTTGTGCTCTGGGTGTGCCTTCTGCTGAGGGAGTGTCAAATGCCAAAGCATGAAGAAGCCTGTGGCCAGCAGGGCAAGGGAGGCATCCACACACCCCCCCACCCCCCCCAACCCCGGCTCTGGGGAAGCCACATTTGGAGTATTTGGTGCAGTTCTGGGCTCCCCAGTTCAAGAGGGACAAAGGAGCTGCTGGAGAGAGTCCAGCAAAGGGCTGGGAAGATGCTGAGGGGCCTGGAGCAGCCCTGTGAGGAGCAAAGGCTGAGAGCCTGGAGGAGAGCAGCCCCAGAGGGGAGCTGAGCAATGCTCAGCAAGTGCTAAAGGAGCTGTGGGGGGCAAGAGGCTGGGGCCAGACTCTGCTCAGTGGGGATGGGACAAGGGGCACAAAGTGGCACCCAGGAGGTTCCAGCTGAGCAGGAGGAGAAAGTTGTTTGGTGTGAGGGTGCTGGAGGCCTGGAGCAGGCTGCCCAGAGAGGTTGTGGAGTCTCCTGGTGTGGAGAGCTTCCAACCCCCTGTGGGCATTGTGCTGCTGGGCAGGGTGCTGGGGGTGCCCTGCTGGGGCAGGGGGGGGGTGGGAGTGGCTGAGCTCCAGAGGTCCCTTGCCAGCAGTTCCTCGCTGTGAACTGAATCATCCTCTCATTAGCAGCAGCTCCACGTGGGTGTGTGCTCCGGAGGCAGGCAGTGCTGAACTCTCTCTTGGAAGGGTGGAGGTGTGAGGAGCACGGGAGAGACGTGCAGAGGATGGAGTGAAAGGGCTGGGAGAGGTGAGAGACAGGGGAAATACCAAGAAGAAATCCTTGAATAAACCATGCTGCTTTCTTCTTCTCCTTCTTCTTTCTCTCCTGCTGCCAGGCTGCAGGACCAGAAGCTGCCTTTTGAAAGCCCTGAGTGTGACACTTTGCTTTGCCCCAGGTCCTTGCAGGTTGGCTCTAAGTGGTGCTTGGCAGGCAGATGCTGGCTTCACTCCCATTTGCCATCCCAGCTGCACTGGGAGCTGTGTGCAACCAGGAGATGCTGTCTGCAACCAGGAGATGCTGTGTGCAACCAGGAGATGCTGTCTGCAACCAAGAGATGCTGTGTGTAACCAGGAGATGCTGTGTGTAACCAGGAGATGCTGTGTGCAACCAGGAGATGCTGTGTGCAGCCAGGAGATGCTGTGTGTAACCAGGAGATGCTGTCTGCAACCAGGAGATGCTGTGTGCAGCCAGGAGATGCTGTGTGCAGCCAGGAGATGCTGTCTGCAACCAGGAGATGCTGTGTGTAACCAGGAGATGCTGTGTGTAACCAGGAGATGCTGTCTGCAACCAGGAGATGCTGTGTGTAACCAGGAGATGCTGTCTGCAACCAGGAGATGCTGTGTGCAACCAGGAGATGCTGTGTGCAACCAGGAGATGCTGTGTGCAGCCAGGAGATGCTGTGTGCAACCAGGAGATGCTGTGTGCAACCAGGAGATGCTGTGTGCAACCAGGAGATGCTGTCTGCAACCAGGAGATGCTGTGTGTAACCAGGAGATGCTGTGTGCAACCAGGAGATGCTGTCTGCAACCAGGAGATGCTGTGTGCAACCAGGAGATGCTGTGTGCAACCAGGAGATGCTGTGTGCAGCCAGGAGATGCTGTCTGCAACCAGGAGATGCTGTGTGTAACCAGGAGATGCTGTGTGCAACCAGGAGATGCTGTGTGCAACCAGGAGATGCTGTCTGCAACCAGGAGATGCTGTGTGTAACCAGGAGATGCTGTGTGCAACCAGGAGATGCTGTCTGCAACCAGGAGATGCTGTGTGCAACCAGGAGATGCTGTGTGCAACCAGATGCTGTCTGCAGCTGGTGCTGAAGGCTCTGCCTCTGCTCATGGGGTGCAGGAGCTCACAGCATGGGCAGACCAAAACCAACCCCCCCTCCAGCTCCCAATCCATTCCCAGTGATGCTGAGGTGGCTCTAGGGGTAGATTTTTAGTGCTGGTGGCTCCTCTGTGGGTGCCACTACATCTCCTTTGGGCAGGGGAATAGTCCCCAGGCTCCATAAAGAGCATTTCTGAGCCATTCCTCCTGCAATCCCTCTCCTCTGGCCTTGGGGGAGCACAACTTGGCTGTTGGGTGTCCCCACCTGAGCTAGACACTGCTGTCCCCTGCATGGTCCCTGTGCCCTGCTAGAGGTGTTCAAGAGGGGATTGGATGTGGCACTTGGAGCCATGGCTCAGCTAGTGATGAGGTGTTGGCTGACAGGTTGGACTTGATGATCTCTGAGGTCTTTTCCAACCTTATTGATTCTATGATTCTATGTGACAGCAGCATGTGGGGTGTGAGGCAGAGGCAGCTTAAAGGATTCACTCCAAGAAGGACTTTGAAGGGGCTGGAGCAGGTCCAGAGAAAGGCAACCAAGCTGGGGAAGGGTCTGGAGAACAGGGCTGGGGAGGAGCAGCTGAGGGAGCTGGGGGTGTGGAGCCTGGAGCAAAGGAGGCTGAGGGGAGAGCTTCTGGCTCTCTGCAGCTCCCTGAGAGGAGGCTGGAGCCAGCTGGGGGTTGGGCTCTTCTCCCAAGGAACAAGTGATGGAACAAGAGGAAATGGACTCAGGTTGCCCCAGGGGAGGTTTAGGTTGGCCACGAGGAACAACTTCTTCCCCTTGAGGGTTGTCAAGTCCTGTCCCAGGTGGTGCAGGGCAGTGGTGCAGTCCTCATGCCTGGAAGGCTTCCAAAGCTGTGGAGATGTGGTGCTGAGGGGTGGTGGTGCCCTGGCAGCGCTGGGCTGAACTTGATGATCTGAAAGGTCTTTTGCAACCAAACCAATTCCACGCTTCTCTGGCTCCAGGTGTAACTCTCATGGGGTTTTTTTCCTTTCCTCTTTGCTGATTCCCACCCTGGGGGGCTGTCAGCCTCTGAGTCCCCAAACCTGCTCATCTGCTCTGCTCTGTGGTGAGCAGCAGAGAGATCAGAACCTCCCTGGGCAGAGGTGCTTCTGTGCAAGCTCTTGGCAGAAAGTGAGCTGGAAGCTGCCTCTCAGGGTGCTTCAGGTGAAGCATCAAACACACAAAGCCTCCTGCAACTGGAGATGGATTCTGGCACAGGGGGAGCTGGCCCCAAGCCTCCCCTCAGCTGGGGAAAAGGCTTCTCTGTTGTCCTGCCAGGAGAAGGGAAAGGCTCCAAGAAGCAGGTTTAGGGCACAAAAAGTAGGGTTTGGGGCTGGAGCCACGGGTGATGGCTGTGGGTTAGGGGTGGTGAGGGGCAAAGGCAGTTGGAAGTGGCTGAGCCAAGCAGGGCTGCCCATAGCCCCCAGAACAGGCCTGGGAAGAAAGGTCTCCAGTAGGGCTGCTCCTGGCTTCCAGCCACCTGGCTTCAGCCAGAGGCAAAAGTCTCTTTAGTCATCTACTTCCCTCTGCAGTCCCTGGCAAGAAACAGCATCCTCCAGCAGCTGCTCAGCACCACCTGGGGCATGGTGCTGCCCCCCTCCCCCCAGGACCCAGCACCCTTTGATGGGCACCTCCAGCCTCCCTGGGCTGAGGGGCAGGAGGTCCCTGCTGGCGTGGTGCCAGGAGCTGTCTGGAGAAGCCCCCAGAGGCTTGACCCCCAAACCTTGCTGGGGGCCAGGTGCCCTCCTGCTGTGGGGGGCTCCCTGGTACCCAGTGTCTGAGGTGGACTGGGCAGCCTGGTCCCCAGCCAGCCCCTCCAGCCTGACCTGGTGGTGATGAAAAAGACCTTCCAAGGCAGAAGCAAACTCTTCACCATCTGCTGGGAGCCCTGCAGAGCCCAGGGAGCAGGAACATCGACTCCCTGCTCCCTCTCCTGCCTCAGGCAGCTCCTGTGAGAGGTGGAATCTGTCACCTCCTGCTGCCTCTAGGAACACCAACCCAGCAGCACCATGGCCAGTGAACCCTGTCCTGAAGATGGGGAAGGGGAAAGGGAAGAAGGGGAAGAGGAAGGGGAAGAAAGGAAAGGGGAAGGGGAAGAAGGGAAAGGGGAAGGCGAAGAAGGGAAAGGGGAAAGGGGAAAAAGGGAAGGAGGGAAAAGGGGAAGAAGGGAAAAGAGGGGAAGAAGGGAAAAGAGAGGAAGAAAGGAAAAGAGGGGAAGACGGGAAAAGAGGAGAAGAAGGGGAAGGAGAGAAAGGAGGGAAAGGAGGGAAAGGAGAGAAAGGAGAGAAAGGAGGGAAAGGAGGGAAAGGAGGGAAAAAGGAAAGGGAAAGGGGAAGAAGGGAAAGGGGAAGAAGGGGGAAAAGGGGAAGAAGAGGAGGGAAAGGGGGAAAGGGGAAGAAGGGGAAAGGGGAAGAAGGGAAAGGGGAAGAAGGGGGAAAGGGGAAGAAGGGGGAAAGGGGAAGAAGGGGGAAAGGGGAAGAAGGGGGAAAAGGGGAAGAAGGGGGAAAAGGGGAAGAAGGGGGAAAGGGGGAAAGGGGAAGAAGGGAAAGGGGAAGAAGGGGGAAAAACAACCCAGACATACATTAAATACAAATTTTGGACCAATTTGTGGTCCTCTTGGAGTCTCAAAGGAAGGAAGGAAGGAAGGAAGAAAGGAAGGAAGGAAGATAATAAAGAGAGGAGCCAGCAGAGGCTTGGCTTGACATGATGACATTACTGATTTTTTGATGATCTTCTCAAACAAACTCCTCAGCAGTTATTAATTTAGGGTCGTTAAGAGCTCATCCTTCAAATGCCAGCCAGAAAGCAGCCCTGAAAATGGGATTCTTCTGGGCAAAAGCTGGGGGGGGGGGGATGGGGGAGGAGGCCAGTCATGGAGCTATGCTGAGGGCACTGCACCAGGTAGGCACCTATGGGCGCTAAAGGGGTCTGGAGGAGGCTAGGGGGGGCTGTATGTGGGGCCAGAGGGCACCTATGGGGGCTAGAGGGGCTCTATAGGGGGTAGAGTGGTCTGTATGTGGGGCCAGAGGGCACCTATGGGGGCTAGAGGGGCCCTAGAGGGGACTAGAGTGGTCTGTATGTGGGGCCAGAGGGCACCTATGGGGGCCAGAGGGGCCCTAGAGGGGACTAGAGTGGTCTGTATGTGGGGCCAGAGGGCACCTATGGGGGCCAGAGGGGCTTCTTATTTGAGGAAAAAAATCAGGTTTTTTTCTTTTTGTTTCATTAAAAAAAAAAAAGGAAAGAGCAGAAAAAGAACTCACTTGGGATCGACTCAGGCTCTCATCTGACCCAAGGTTAAACGTTTGCCTCCTTTTGGAATGCATTATCTGCTGCTCAAGATCTTCCTCCAGCCAGCGTGTCAGTGGAGAGCTGGGGGAGGGGAGAAGTGCCACAGGGCGAAGCAGAAGCTGAACCTCCTGCGGGCAGCCAGAGGAGAAGGCTCTGCCCTGCTCAGGCTGTCCTGAGGAGAAGGATGGGGGAGGTGAGAAGCTGCCCTGCAAAGCTGCTTGGCTTCCTGCAGCCAGGCTCTGGGCTGTGCAAGCAGCCTGAGAGGTGTCCCCTGGTGAGGCTGGGGCAAGGGTTTGGGAGGTCCTGCAGGGCTGCAGAGCAGAGGTAGGTCCCCAGAGCTCAGAGCACAGCATGGCAGGAAGGTCTCCATCACGGTGGGGCTGTGAAGTGGGATGTTGGCAGCTCCAGAGGGCTGAGCTGCTTTGGGTCACTTTAGAAGGGAAGAAGTGGGACAAAAAAATCCATTTAAGAATGAAAGACCCTGGGGCTGAGAGCCTGGAGGAGAGCAGCCCCAGAGGGGAGCTGAGCAATGCTCAGCAAGAGCTAAAGGAGCTGGGGGGACAATAGGCTGGGGCCAGACTCTGCTCAGTGGTGCTCAGGCCAAGGGGCACAAACTGGAGCCCAGGAGGTTCCATCTGTGCAGGAGGAGAAAGTTGTTTGGTGTGAGGGTGCTGGAGGCCTGGAGCAGGCTGCCCAGAGAGGTTGTGGAGTCTCCTGGTGTGGAGAGCTTCCAACCCCCCTGTGGGCATTGTGCTGCTGGGCAGGGTGCCGTGGGTGCCCTGCTGGAGCAGGGGGCTTGGGCTGGCTGATCTCCAGAGGTCCTTTCCCAAGCCCATCCATGCTGGGCTCCTGGGATTTTACTGCAGATCACTGGTTTGGGCTGCTCAGCTCTGAACCCCTCTCCCCAGGGCTGCCTCAGTGGGTCACAAGTCAGAGCTGGGATGGGGACCAGCAGCTCTGTGCTGGGTTGGAGCAGTGAGCAGAGAGGGGGTTGGACTGGGTTCTGTGAAGAGGGAGAAAGTGTGTGAAGAGACCAATGCCTGCCAAAGCCCAGCTCTAACCAGCACCAGGCAAAGCCTTATGATGGAGGAGGGACACCACGACATGCCCAGGAGATGGGGAAGGAGTGAGAGCAGCAGTCTGGGCGGTGTCCCACCGAGAAGGGACTGCAGGAGGTGAGGGGAAATCCTTTCCTTCATCCTGCCTCCGTGTGTCCAGCTCAGGGAGGCAGCTCTCCTCAGGGCAGGCTTGGATGGGTGCCTGCTTTTCATCCAGCTCTCACGGTGCTGATCTACAGAAGGGGGAAGGCTTTGGGGGGGGAGGGGAGAGAAACAAACAAAGAAACAAACAAACAAAAAGGGAAATGGAAAAAGCAAACCCTCAGAAATTCAATTAAAGCTGTTGCCTCCGTTAGAGAGGGGAAGCTGCTGGCTTTGGATGTGGTTGAGTGTTGCCTTTCTTCTCTAAATCAATTTACCTTATAAAATGTAAAAGGAGGAAGGGGAGGGGGAGGGAATAAAAAAGCCAAACCAAGCAGAGGGGTCTGGTTGTGTCTTATCAGCCCAGAGCTCCCTCACCTCCTGGAGCTGCTGCTGGCTTTGTCTCACTCCTGTTTGGCTCTCACTGCTCCTCCTCTTCCTCCTCCCTTCTAATTTGGGCTGTGTGGGGTTGGTTTGGTTGTTGCTGTTGCTTGGGGTTTGGCTTTCCCTCGCCCCCTCCCCAGCAGAAGTGGCAGGATCCCAGGTGTTGGGGTTGCCGACTCTCTTGTTCCTGTTAACAGCTTTCTGGCCATCGATATTCCCTTCTGGGAGACGTTAATGGCTTTGATTCTCCTTTCCTGGGTGGAGGGCCAAGGGGAAGCTGTCACCCTTTGCTCAGCTGCCTCGTGTGGTCCCTGCTGGGACAGGCTTCAGCCCAGCCACTCTCTTGAGGGAAGGAAAAGAGGCAGGAGCAGCAGCTCCTGAGCAAATCAAAAGCCAACCCAACCTTGAGCACCGACTCTTCTGGCCTCTCCTACCCCCAGGCTGCATCTCCTTCCCATCCCCGGGCGAGGTGGGCAAGGCCCAGCTCGGCTGGCCCCTCCTCAGGGCTGCCTGCAGCCAGCGCAGCCCCGGCAACGAGTGCAGCTGAATTAACTCTCAGTGCAAACGAACGCTTCGGAGAAGAGGGATCCCCAGGTCGTGTTTGCCCGGCTTTCAGGACGCCACCTCCCCCTCTGAGCTTGGCAGAGGCCTGAGGGCATCCTCCAGCCAGCGAAGCTCACAGGGAGGTTGGAGCAGAGGGGACAAGCTGGGGACAGCCTGGGGAGCCAGACCAGCCAGGGGGTCCCCATCCTGGGGTAAGGAGATAGCTTTGCCCCCCCCCCCCCCCCCCCAGCAGCCAGGGAGTCATCACCCAGCTTGGCTCAGGCAGCTGCACAGCGTGGGCTGGGCCGAGACCGTCGCTGGTCTCTTTGCGACGCGCACGGAGAGCCTCCAAGAAAAGAGGCTCTGACCTCAATTGAAGGCTCTCCAAGCCACTGTGACATAAAAATTAATGAACTGGGCCCCAGGAGAGGCTGCTGTCAGCTCAGGCTGGGATGAATTCCCTGTGTCACCACAGCCTTTTTCTTCCCAGGGGTGGACCTCGGCGGCCCTGCCCCGGCTGTCCTCGCTCGGCAGGGTCGGACCCCACTGGCACCGTTTGATTTCCCTTGCAAGGGATGATGACAGGCAGAGGCTGGGTGATTGTTGAAGGATGGAGGGGGATGGGAGGGGGAAGAGGAGGGGGAGAGAAGAGGAGGGAGGGGGAGGAAGAAAATGCAGAAGCTGCTCGAGCTTAACTGAGCCTCAGTGCTGGAATTTCTTACCCCCAAATCTTCTAATTAATAGTCAGGATTAGCAGCTGCTGAGGTTGGGGCTAAGCCATCTAATCATAGCAGCACAGAGAGGCTGTGCTCAGCAGCCCCAGCACGAGGCAGCCCTGCCAGGCTTCACCAGATAAAGAAGTTCACAAATGAGCCACCACCACCACCAGCAGCAGCCAAAACAACCCCAAACCAACCAGCCCACCCCACGCTGACCTGCAGCTGGAGCTCTTCCTTGCAGCTGGGCTGCTGGGAGAACAGAAGCCTCCAAGGAGACCTCAGAGCAGCCTTCCAGTACCTGAAGGGGCTCCAAGAGAGGTGGGAAAGGACCTTTGATAAGGGCTGGGAGTGACAGGATGAGGGACAGGGGCTTTGAGCTTGAGGAGGGGAGATAGAGACTGGAGATGAGGAAGTCATTCTTGCCAGTGAGGCTGGGGAGACCCTGAAACAAGTTGCCCAGGGAGGCTGTGGCTGCCTCCTGCCTGGAGGTGTTGAAGGCCAGGCTGGATGAGGCCTTGAGCAAGCTGTGCTGGTGGGAGGTGTCCCTGCCCCGTGGCAGGGGGTTGGAACTGGATGATCTTGAAGGTCCCTTCCAACTCAAGCCATTCTCTTCCTGTGTGTGCCGGAGGGCTGGGGAGCAGTGAGCAGCAGCCCAGCCTGCTGGGTGCCTTGTAACAGCTTTTTGTGTTATTGGATTCTTTTTTTTCCCCTCCCCCTGTAACAGCCTTGCTGCTCTTTTCTTGAATGTACTGCAGGAACAAAGCAGCTCATGCTGTTCATCTTCATTTCTCCTGCTGTCTCCCTTCCATTCACTGCTCCTGCAGCCTCTTGAGTGGCTTTCCTGGCACTGAGGCTGCGTGCAGGCATCTGAGGTGGGATGAAGTACCCAGGTCCCGACACCTAGCTGATGAGGAGATGCAAGAAGGGTCAGACTGGGGCTTCAGGAGGGCGTTTATGAACCCAGCCAAGCTTTGCTTCCTCCTGCTGCCTTCTGCCAGCTGCCTGTGTCAGCTCTGAGGGGGATCTGCAGCTTTCCTGCCCGCATGGGGGGAGTTTGAACATCCCAGCTGGATGGGAAAATGCAGAGCTCCAAATGGGGTTCTTCAGAGCAAAACACAGCTGAAATAATCAAACACCACATTGTTCCTGCACAGAAGGGCAATCAGCTCTGGCTTCACCCAGACCTCGAAGGGTTTGTGAACTTTCACAACATCCCAGCATGGGGGAGGTGGGAAGGGACCTCTGGAGCTCATCCATTCCAAGCCCCCTGCTCCAGCAGGGCTCCCACAGCAGCTTGCCCAGGGGCACAATGAACAGGGAGGCTGGAAGCTCTCCACACCAGGAGACTCCACAACCTCTCTGGGCAGCCTGCTCCAGGCCTCCAGCACCCTCACAACAAACAACTTTCTCCCCTTACTCAGATGGAACCTCCTGGCTGCCACTTTGTGCCCTGCCCTCTGCCCCTTGGCCTGTCCCTGGGCACCACTAACAACAGTCTGGCCCCAGCCTCTCGCCCCCCACAGCTCCTTCAGCTCTTGCTGAGCATTGCTCAGCTCCCCTCTGGGGCTGCTCTTCTGCAGGCTCTCAGTGCCAGGGCTCTCAGCCTTTGCTGCTCACAGAGCTGCTCCAGGCCCCTCAGCATCTTCCCAGCCCTTTGCTGTACTCTCTCCAGCAGTTCCCTGTCCCAGAACTGGACACAATATTCCAGAGTAGAGGGGGAGGAGGACCTCCTTTGCCCTGCTGGCCACACTCTCCTTAATGCACCCCAGGAGACCACTGGCCTTGGCTGTGAGGGCTCATTGCTGGCTAATGGACAACTTGTTGCCCACCAGCAGGTCCTTCTCAGCAGGTCTGCTTCCCAGCTTTGTTGTAATTTCTTTGCTGGAAGTCCAGAAAATAGAATAGAGTAGAATAGAGTAGAATAGAGTAGAGTAGAGTAGAACAGAGTAGAACAGAGTAGAGTAGAACAGAGTAGAGTAGAACAGAGTAGAGTAGAGTAGAGTAGAGTAGAGTAGAGTAGAATAGAATAGAATAGAATAGAATAGAATAGAATAGAATAGAATAGAATAGAATAGAATAGAATAGAATTAAGCAGGTTGGGAAAGACCTTTGAGATCATCCAGTCCAACCTGTCACCCAGCACCATCTGATCAACTCAACCATGGCACCAAGTGCCTCATCCAGGCTCTTCCTAAACACCTCCAGGGATGGGGACTCCACCACCTCCCTGGGCAGCACAGCCCAAGGGCCAACCTCTCTTGCTGGGAAGAATTTCTTCCTAACCTCCAGCCTGAACCTCCCCTGGCACAGCTTGAGACTGTGTCCTCTTGTTCTGGTGCTGGGTGCCTGGGAGAAGAGCCCAACCCCCAGCTGGCTCCAACCTCCCTTCAGGGAGTTGTAGAGAGCAAGAAGGTCTCCCCTGAGCCTCCTCTTCTCCAGGCTAAGCAACCCCAGCTCCCTCAGCCTCTCCTCCCAGGGCTGTGCTCCAGAACCCTCCCCAGCCTTGTTACCCTTCTGAGCTGTGGCAGAAGCTGTGACTCCCTGTCCCCATCCCTTCCCTGCTGTCCTCCATGTGAGGAGGGAGCAGAATTCCACAGGAGAGGCTCAAATCTTCCTTAGTTTTAACACTTAGTGATTCTTTGCCCCAGCCATTGAGGTCCTGTGGGAGCTTCTCGTGGGGTCGCTGGGGGTGCTGGTTGCTCGTGGGACTTGGGGTGGGGGAGAAGGGTCTCAGACATGAGGGAGTCACAACCCCAACCTTGCTTCTTCCCTCCCCCCCCAGCTCCCAGCACAGATGAGCAGGAGACACTTGACAACTTCCAATTCTCTTTTATGGAGCTTGGTGCTTGTCACCATCTGCTCCTCAACGTTCAGCACAGAGCAGAATTCACTTTTATGGCTTTAATTAACCTAATAATCAGCCTGGCGTGCCAAGCAAGGGGAGAGGCAGCCCCTGGGGCTCTGCCTGCACCCTCCCAGCACAACCCTTTGGGTTTTGGGGGCCAAACCCCTCTGTGAACCCAAAGGCAGGAGGGGAAGCCGTGGGCAGTCGTGCAATAATTCACTGCTGATGGTTAATTCGATGGCAACCTGCTCCAGCAGCTCTGGGTGGCAATTTCCCTCTTCTTCTGCAGTCTCCATCCCTTGCCTGGTGTGGGATGAGCACAACCACAAAGATTTCCTCCCCCTGCTCCGTGGATAAGTCTAGCTCAGAGAATCAGAGAACTGGTTGGGCTGGGAAAGCCCTCTCAGATCATCCAGGCCAACATCAACCCAATAGCACCATGGCCACCAAACCAGGGCCATGAGATAGATAATTCCCTGCTGCTTATGGCTGAGTCCTGGAGGAGCAAGGTAAGAAGAAGTTGTTCCCCATTGGGCTGGTGAGAGCCTGGCACAGATGCCCAGGGAGGTGGTGGAAGCCTCATGCCTGGAGGTGTTTGCAGCCAGGCTGGATGTGGCTGTGAGCAACCTGCTGTGGTGTGAGCTGCCCATGGCAGGGGGGGGTTGGAACTGGCTGAGCCTTGAGGTCCCTTCTGACCCTGACACTTCTCTGTTTGTCTGCTCTGCAGTGGCTGCTCCCCACTTCCAAGAGCAGCAGCATTTTCCTGCCTGGTGCCAACTGCTTTTACTCCAGTGGCCAGTTCGGGTGTCCCCCACAGAAGGAGGGCATGGAGCTGTTGGAGTGAGTCCAGAGGAGGCCACAGAGAGGATCCCAGGGCTGGAGCAGCTCTGCTGTGAGGACAGGCTGAGGGAGCTGGGGGTGCTCAGCCCGGAGAAGAGAAGACTCCAGGGGACCTCAGAGCTGCCTGCCAACACCTGAAGGGATCCTGCAGGAAGGCTGCAGAGAGACTTTTCCTGAGGGTGTCTGCAGCCAGGCCAAGGGGGAATGGTCTGAAGCTGAGGGAGAACACGGATCTTAGGAAGAAGTTCTCCAGTAGGAGGCTGGTGAGAGTCTGGCACAGGCTGCCCAGGGAGGCTGTGGCTGCCTCCTGCCTGGGGGTGTTCAAGGCCAGGTTGGATGAGACCTTGAGCAGCTGAGTCTGGTTGAGAGGTGTCCCTGAGCATGGCAGGGAGGTTGGAGCAGATGATCTCTGAGGTCCCTTCCCACCTCCCCCATGCTGGGATTGAGGTTCACAACCCCCTCAGAGTCTGGGTGAAGCCAGGGCTGATTTTCATTCTGTGCAGGAGCCAAGTGGTGTGGGATTATTTCAGCTGTGCTGTTGCTCTGAAGAGCCCCATTTGGCCCAGCTCTGGACCATTATCTCACTGTTAATTACTTCCAGCTCCCTTTGGCTGCACTTTACCTTTCTTCTTCTTTCCCTCCTTATTTACCCTGCCTTACATCATCCCTAACAACACCTCGGATGCCTTCCCTCCTTTCTCACTTGCTCCCAGCAGGCTGGTGGAGGAAGGGGGTGGGTGGGAGGAGGAGGGGAGGTTTGTGGATATGTGAGTGAGAAGGAGAGGGAGCAAAGTTGTTTTCTTTTATCTCCTTCCCATTCCATATTATCTCTCCCTATGCCTCCTCCTTGAAGTGTGATCTAATTGCCTCTGAAAGTGCTGCCTGCCTGTCAGATCTCATCGCCTGGCTTGGGGATCACCACGAAGCAAAACTGCCACAATTTAAAAGCAGTCACTGCCTCTTTCATTTCTTCCCCCTCTCCCCCCCCACCCCCCACCCCCCTTCCTTTTCTTTTCTTTTCTGCATTTGCACCCTGTTAGAATCATATTTAATAAAGTTTTGACGTGTGGAAAGAGGTTCCTTGCGAGGGATGATAACCCTCAGAGGAGAGGTATTCCAAGTAACGAAGAAATGGGCTGAGCCCTGCTGGAACTGGGCTGAGTCCTGCTGGAATGGGCTGAGCCGTGCTGGAAATGGGCTGAGTGCTGCTGGAAATGGGCTGAGTCCTGCTGGAAATGGGCTGAGTGCTGCTGGAATGGACTGAGTGCTGCTGGAAACGGGCTGAGTCCTGCTGGAACTGGGCTGAGTCCTGCTGGAAATGGGCTGAGTCCTGCTGGAAATGGGCTGAGTGCTGCTGGAAATGGGCTGAGTGCTGCTGGAATGGGCTGAGTGCTGCTGGAACTGGGCTGAGTCCTGCTGGAAATGGGCTGAGTGCTGCTGGAAATGGGCTGAGTGCTGCTGGAAATGGGCTGAGTGCTGCTGGAATGGGCTGAGTCCTGCTGGAATGGGCTGAGTGCTGCTGGAAATGGGCTGAGTCCTGCTGGAATGGGCTGAGTGCTGCTGGAAATGGGCTGAGTGCTGCTGGAATGGGCTGAGTCCTGCTGGAATGGGCTGAGCCCTGCTGGAATGGGCTGAGCGCTGCTGGAATGGGCTGAGTGCTGCTGGAATGGGCTGAGCCCTGCTGGAAATGGGCTGAGTGCTGCTGGAATGGGCTGAGTGCTGCTGGAATGGGCTGAGCGCTGCTGGAAATGGGCTGAGTGCTGCTGGGAATGGGCTGAGCCCTGCTGGAATGGGCTGAGCGCTGCTGGAATGGGCTGAGTGCTGCTGGAATGGGCTGAGTGCTGCTGGAAATGGGCTGAGTCCTGCTGGAAATGGGCTGAGTGCTGCTGGAATGGGCTGAGTCCTGCTGGAAATGGGCTGAGTCCTGCTGGAAATGGGCTGAGTGCTGCTGGAAATGGGCTGAGTGCTGCTGGAATGGGCTGAGTGCTGCTGGAATGGGCTGAGTGCTGCTGGGAATGGGCTGAGCCCTGCTGGAATGGGCTGAGTGCTACTGGAAAAGGGCTGAGTGCTGCTGGGAATGGGCTGAGTCCTGCTGGAATGGGCTGAGCCCTGCTGGAAATGGGCTGAGTGCTGCTGGAATGGGCTGAGTGCTGCTGGAAATGGGCTGAGTGCTGCTGGAAATGGGCTGAGTGCTGCTGGAATGGGCTGAGTGCTGCTGGAATGGGCTGAGTGCTGCTGGAAATGGGCTGAGTGCTGCTGGAATGGGCTGAGTGCTGCTGGAAATGGGCTGAGTCCTGCTGAAATGGGCTGAGTCCTGCTGGAAATGGGCTGAGTGCTGCTGGAATGGGCTGAGCCCTGCTGGAAATGGGCTGAGTCCTGCTGGAAATGGGCTGGAGTGCTGCTGGAATGGGCTGAGTCCTGCTGGAAATGGGCTGAGTCCTGCTGGAATGGGCTGAGTGCTGCTGGAATGGGCTGAGTGCTGCTGGAAATGGGCTGAGTGCTGCTGGAAATGGGCTGAGTGCTGCTGGAAATGGGATGAGTCCTGCTGGAATGGGCTGAGCGCTGCTGGAATGGGCTGAGTGCTGCTGGAATGGGCTGAGTGCTGCTGGAAATGGGCTGAGTGCTGCTGGAATGGGCTGAGTCCTGCTGGAAATGGGCTGAGTCCTGCTGGAATGGGCTGAGTGCTGCTGGAAATGGGATGAGTCCTGCTGGAATGGGCTGAGCGCTGCTGGAATGGGCTGAGTGCTGCTGGAATGGGCTGAGTGCTGCTGGAAATGGGCTGAGTGCTGCTGGAATGGGCTGAGTGCTGCTGGAAATGGGCTGAGTCCTGCTGGAATGGGCTGAGTGCTGCTGGAAATGGGATGAGTCCTGCTGGAATGGGCTGAGCGCTGCTGGAATGGGCTGAGTGCTGCTGGAAATGGGCTGAGTCCTGCTGGAAATGGGCTGAGTCCTGCTGGAAATGGGCTGAGTGCTGCTGGAATGGGCTGAGTGCTGCTGGAAATGGGCTGAGTCCTGCTGGAAATGGGCTGAGTGCTGCTGGAATGGGCTGAGTCCTGCTGGAATGGGCTGAGCGCTGCTGGAATGGGCTGAGTGCTGCTGGAAATGGGCTGAGTCCTGCTGGAAATGGGCTGAGTCCTGCTGGAAATGGGCTGAGTGCTGCTGGAATGGGCTGAGTCCTGCTGGAAATGGGCTGAGTGCTGCTGGAATGGGCTGATGGGCTGCTGCTGGAAATGGGCTGAGTGCTGCTGGAATGGGCTGAGTGCTGCTGGAAATGGGCTGAGTCCTGCTGGAAATGGGCTGAGTCCTGCTGGAAATGGGCTGAGTGCTGCTGGAATGGGCTGAGTCCTGCTGGAAATGGGCTGAGTGCTGCTGGAATTGGCTGAGCGCTGCTGGAAATGGGCTGAGTGCTGCTGGAAATGGGCTGAGTGCTGCTGGAAATGGGCTGAGTGCTGCTGGGAATGGGCTGAGTGCTGCTGGAAATGGGCTGAGTCCTGCTGGAATGGGCTGAGTGCTGCTGGAATGGGCTGAGTGCTGCTGGAATGGGCTGAGTGCTGCTGGAAATGGGCTGAGTCCTGCTGGAATGGGCTGAGTCCTGCTGGAAATGGGCTGAGTGCTGCTGGGAATGGGCTGAGTGCTGCTGGAAATGGGCTGAGTCCTGCTGGAATGGGCTGAGTGCTGCTGGAAATGGGCTGAGTGCTGCTGGAATGGGCTGAGTGCTGCTGGAAATGGGCTGAGTGCTGCTGGAAATGGGCTGAGTCCTGCTGGAATGGGCTGAGTGCTGCTGGAAATGGGCTGAGTGCTGCTGGAATGGGCTGATGGGCGCTGCTGGAATGGGCTGAGTGCTGCTGGAAATGGGCTGAGTCCTGCTGGAATGGGCTGAGTGCTGCTGGAATGGGCTGAGTGCTGCTGGAAATGGGCTGAGTCCTGCTGGAAATGGGCTGAGTCCTGCTGGAAATGGGCTGAGTGCTGCTGGAAATGGGATGAGTCCTGCTGGAATGGGCTGAGTGCTGCTGGAATGGGCTGAGTGCTGCTGGAATGGGCTGAGTGCTGCTGGAAATGGGCTGAGTGCTGCTGGAATGGGCTGAGTGCTGCTGGAAATGGGCTGAGTGCTGCTGGAAATGGGCTGAGTGCTGCTGGAAATGGGCTGAGTGCTGCTGGAAATGGGCTGAGTGCTGCTGGAATGGGCTGAGTCCTGCTGGAAATGGGCTGAGTGCTGCTGGAAATGGGCTGAGTGCTGCTGGAAATGGGCTGAGTGCTGCTGGGAATGGGCTGAGTGCTGCTGGAAATGGGCTGAGTCCTGCTGGAATGGGCTGAGTGCTGCTGGAATGGGCTGAGTGCTGCTGGAATGGGCTGAGTGCTGCTGGAAATGGGCTGAGTCCTGCTGGAAATGGGCTGAGTCCTGCTGGAAATGGGCTGAGTGCTGCTGGGAATGGGCTGAGTGCTGCTGGAAATGGGCTGAGTCCTGCTGGAATGGGCTGAGTGCTGCTGGAAATGGGCTGAGTGCTGCTGGAATGGGCTGAGTGCTGCTGGAAATGGCTGCTGAAATGGGCTGAGCTGCTGGAAATGGGCTGAGTCCTGCTGGAATGGGCTGAGTGCTGCTGGAAATGGGCTGAGTGCTGCTGGAATGGGCTGAGCGCTGCTGGAATGGGCTGAGTGCTGCTGGAAATGGGCTGAGTCCTGCTGGAATGGGCTGAGTGCTGCTGGAATGGGCTGAGTGCTGCTGGAAATGGGCTGAGTCCTGCTGGAAATGGGCTGAGTCCTGCTGGAAATGGGCTGAGTGCTGCTGGAAATGGGATGAGTCCTGCTGGAATGGGCTGAGTGCTGCTGGAATGGGCTGAGTGCTGCTGGAATGGGCTGAGTGCTGCTGGAAATGGGCTGAGTGCTGCTGGAATGGGCTGAGTGCTGCTGGAAATGGGCTGAGTGCTGCTGGAAATGGGCTGAGCGCTGCTGGAAATGGGCTGAGTCCTGCTGGAAATGGGCTGAGTCCTGCTGGAAATGGGCTGAGTGCTGCTGGAATGGGCTGAGTGCTGCTGGAAATGGGCTGAGTGCTGCTGGAATGGGCTGAGTCCTGCTGGAAATGGGCTGAGTGCTGCTGGAATGGGCTGAGTGCTGCTGGGAATGGGCTGAGTGCTGCTGGAAATGGGCTGAGTGCTGCTGGAAATGGGCTGAGTGCTGCTGGAATGGGCTGAGTCCTGCTGGAAATGGGCTGAGTGCTGCTGGAAATGGGCTGAGTGCTGCTGGAAATGGGCTGAGTGCTGCTGGAAATGGGCTGAGTGCTGCTGGAAATGGGCTGAGTGCTGCTGGAATGGGCTGAGTGCTGCTGGAAATGGGCTGAGTGCTGCTGGAAATGGGCTGAGTGCTGCTGGGAATGGGCTGGTTTCTTGGGGAGTCATCCTGCTTGGCCACCCATCCCACCCATGGCTGGTTGGTTTCTTGGGGGTCATCCTGGTTGGTTTCTTGGAGCTCATCCTGCTCGGCCACCCATCCCACCCATGGCTGGATGGTTTCTTGGGGGTCATCCTGGTTGGTTTCTTGGGGGGTCATCCTGGTTGGACACCCATCCCACCCATAGCTGGATGGTTTCTTGGGGTTTATCCTGCTTGGCCACCCATCCCAGCCGGGGATGCTGAGCAGGCAGGGAGCTGGTGGTAGCCTCCAGCGAGCAGCTGATGAGGAACAGATGAGAGAAGCACAGAGGCAGGCAGGGAGGCAGGCAGGGGGGCAGGCAGGGAGGCAGGCAGGGAGGCAGGCAGGGAGGCAGGCAGGAGGGCAGGCAGGGAGGCAGGCAGGGGGGCAGGCAGGGAGGCAGGCAGGAGGGCAGGCAGGGAGGCAGGCAGGGGGCAGGCAGGGAGGCAGGCAGGGAGGCAGGCAGGAGGGCAGGCAGGGAGGCAGGCAGGGGGGCAGGCAGGGAGGCAGGCAGGAGGGCAGGCAGGGAGGCAGGCAGGGGGGCAGGCAGGGAGGCAGGCAGGGAGGCAGGCAGGGAGGCAGGCAGGGGGCAGGCAGGAGGGCAGGCAGGGAGGCAGGCAGGGGGGCAGGCAGGGAGGCAGGCTGGGAGGCAGGCAGGGAGGCAGGCAGGGGGGCAGGCAGGGAGGCAGGCAGGGGGCAGGCAGGAGGGCAGGCAGGGAGGCAGGCAGGGGGCAGGCAGGGAGGCAGGCAGGGAGGCAGGCAGGGAGGCAGGCAGGGGGGCAGGCAGGAGGGCAGGCAGGGAGGCAGGCAGGGGGGCAGGCAGGGAGGCAGGCTGGGAGGCAGGCAGGGAGGCAGGCAGGGGGCAGGCAGGGAGGCAGGCAGGGGGGCAGGCAGGGAGGCAGGCAGGGAGGCAGGCAGGAGGGCAGGCAGGGGGGCAGGCAGGGAGGCAGGCAGGAGGGCAGGCAGGAGGGCAGGCAGGGAGGCAGGCAGGGGGGCAGGCAGGGAGGCAGGCAGGAGGGCAGGCAGGGGGCAGGCAGGGAGGCAGGCAGGAGGGCAGGCAGGAGGGCAGGCAGGGAGGCAGGCAGGGAGGCAGGCAGGAGGGCAGGCAGGGGGGCAGGCAGGGAGGCAGGCAGGGAGGCAGGCAGGAGGGCAGGCAGGAGGGCAGGCAGGGAGGCAGGCAGGCACCATGTCGCTCCTGTGATGCTTTGCACAGCAAAGAAGCTACAGTCATGAATAAATTGCTTGCTACAACCAGTCCCCAGCGCCCCAGGCCTCAGCCATGTGTCTGCTGCCTCACCAGGGACAGACACAAGCAAGTCAGCTGCTGACTCCAGCCCTTCACTTAGGCAAACCCAGCAGATTAATTAGTGGCAACCCCACGTCCTTCCCCTTGCTGGGAGGAAGGACTCCCAGTTTCCAGCTGCTTCTCCCTCGGCCTGGATCTTTGGGATCCAGCCTTCAATTCCTCTTTTATCTGCTTAGGTTATTTTCCCACACCCCCGCCCCCCATCCTCCTTCTCTGCTGCATCTTGCTGATTGCAAATGTATTTACAGATCAGAGCAAAGACATTAAAGCTCCATTTAGACTTCTCCAGTCAAAACCTCCTGCAGGTCCAGGGTGGGATCCTCCCATGGATGATGTAGCTGGGTATTAAAAGGCTGCTATATTTAATCTGACAACAAATCATCAGCCACAATGAGGGGAAGGAGAAAGCTGCTCCTGCAGTGATTTTCATTTGCCTGGAGCAAGGCAAGGCTTAAAGAAACCAACAATCCCAAACCACCAGCACCCAAAAATTGGAGGGGTGTGTGTTTTTGGGGGGGGGGGTGGGTTGGAGGGGGAAACATTAAAGCAAAACAAACATTTGCTGCCAACTCTCCTTAAGAGCTCTCTTGGGCTGGTTGTGAAGCAGAGGCTCCATGCTTGAGCACCTCCTGCAGCATTCCACGGGGCTGGGTGTGCCTGCTGCAATTAGGGGGTCGAGCCCTGAAGGGAGAGGTCAGTGGTGCTGTCTTCCAGTCAATTAGTCAGGGGAAGCAAAATGAGCAGCCCAGCACTTGCTGCTTTGCAAGGCAGGGCTGGAAAGGCTCAGCAAAGAGAATGGGGTTGGGTATTTTTTGGTTGGAGGTGGTTTTGTTTCCTTGCAGGCCACCAAATAATATGGGATGGGGGATGAGATTCCACACATCCAAGTGCCAGGGGCTGCACTTTGGCCACAACCACCCCAGGCAGTGCTGCAGGCTGGGGGCAGAGGGGCTGGAGAGCAGCCAGGAGAAAAGGGACCTGGGGGTAGTGGTTAGGCAGAGCCAGCAGTGTGCCCAGGTGGCCAAGAAGGCCAAGGGCATCCTGGCCTGCATCAGGAACAGTGTGGCCAGCAGGAGCAGGGAAGTCATTCTGCCCTGTGCTCAGCACTGGTTAGGCCACACCTTGAGTCCTGTGTCCAGTTCTGGGCCCCTCAGATTAAGAAGGACATTGAGAGACTTGAAGGTGTCCAGAGAAGGGCAACGAGGCTGGGGAGGGGTCTGGAGCACAGCCCTGGGAGGAGAGGCTGAGGGAGCTGGGGTTGCTTAGCCTGCAGAAGAGGAGGCTCAGGGGAGACCTCATTGCTCTCTCCAACTCCCTGAAGGGAGGTTGGAGCCAGCTGGGGGTTGGTCTCTTCTCCCAGGCACCCAGCAGCAGAACAAGAGGACACAGTCTCCAGCTGTGCCAGGGGAAGTTTGGGCTTGAGGTGAGGAGAAAGTTTTTCCCAGCAAGAGAGACTGGCCACTGGAATGTGCTTCCCAGGGAGGTGGTGGAGTCCCCATCCCTGGAGGTGTTTAGGAAGGGACTGGATGGGGTGCTTGGTGCCATGGTTGAGTTGATCAGATGGTGCTGGGTGATAGGTTGGACTGGATGATCTTGAAGGTCTCTTCCAACCTGGTTTATCCTATCCTATCCTATCCTATCCTATCCTATCCTATCCTATCCTATCCTATCCTATCCTATCCTATCCTATCCTATCCTATCCTATCCCATCCTATCCTATCCTATCCTATCCTATCCTATCCTATCCTATCCTATCCTATCCTATCCTATCCTATCCTATCCTAAAGTAGGAGAAAGACTGGGAAGTGGCTCCTGCTTGGAATGGCCACAAAGTTGAGCACAGGAAGCTCCATCTAAACATAAAGAGGGAGTTCAAGCAGGGCCAGTTGAAGGCTCTGCACCCAGGGAGGGATAAGCCCTGCAGCAGTGCAGGTGAGGGGGAACCTGCTGGGAAGCAGCTCCAAGGGGAAGGAGTTGGCAGTGCTGAGGGGCAACAAGGTGCCCAGGAGCCAGCAATGTGCCCTTGTGGTCAAGAAGGCCAATGATGTCCTGGGGGGCATGAAGAAGAGTGTGGCCAGCAGGGCAAGGAAGGTTGTCCTCCTCTCTACCTTGCTCTGGTGAGGCCACAGCTGGAGTCCTGTGCCCAGTTCTGGGCTCCCCAGTTCAAGAGGGACAAGGAGCTGCTGGAGGCTACAAGCAGCAGAAGGCTACAAAGAGGCTGAGGGGACTGGAACAGCTCTGATGGGGAAAGGCTGAAGGCCTTTGGGCTTTTCAGTGTGGGGAAGAGCAGCCTGAGGGGAGCATCTCAGTGCCTTCCAGGGTGGCTGTCAGCAGGATGGGGCCAGGCTGTGCCCAGTGGTGCCCAGCAACAGGACAAGGGGCAACGGGCACCAGCTTGAACACTGGAAGTTCCTTCTGACCATGAAGAGGAACTTCTTTAATGGAAGGGTGCTGGAGCCCTGGAGCAGGCTGCCCAGGGAGGCTCAGGCAGCAGTGGTTTGAGTGGGCAGAGCTGGGGATGGGAGGCACTGCAGATGTCCCCAGTCCTAGCCCACTGCCAGGGCAAGGGCAAGGCCAGGACGTCCCAGTGCTGCTGGAAATGAGCTTTGTCTTGGCTTCAGCTGGCAATTGCCTGATCAAGCCACAGTGTTTTCAGCTCTGCTGCTCCCATTTATGAACTTGTAGGCTAATAAAGACTCCCAGTCCCAAATCAATACCAGTTCTGCTTTTGCAAAACCAAATGATGAGGCTCAATCCATCTCAGGACTGGTTTAAGTTGAGGCAATGATGCTTAAGTCAGCAAGGTGGTGTGATGCATGCTGCATGTAGATGAAGGGACTTTCATCTTTGGTCACAGAGCCAGAGAACCATGCCTTGGCTTAGGTTGAAGGGACCTTTAAAGCTCATCCAGTCCAACTCAGTCAGCAGGGACATCCCCAGCTACAGCAGGTTGCTCAGAGCCCCAGACAACCTGACCTGGGTGGTTCCAGGGATGGGGAACCTCCCTCCTCTCTGGGCAACCTGGGCCAGGCTTTCACCACCCTCAGTGGAGAGCATTTCTTCCTTCTCACCATTCTGAATCCCCCTAGTCCTGTCCCAACAGCCCCTGCTCAAAACTCTGTCCCCAGCTTTCTTTAGGTCCTGAAAGGCCACCAGAAAGTCCTCCCTGGAGCCTTGTCTTCCCCAGGCTGAACAACCAAAACATCTCAGCTTGTCCTCACAGTGGAGGGCTTTAAACCCTCCCTAGCCCATCCTGCTTCCAATCCTTCCCTATCCATCCTGCTTCCAACCCTTCCCTAGCCCTCCCTGCTTCCAACCCTTCCCTAGCCCTCCCAGCTTCCAACCCTTCCCTATCCATCCTGCTTCCATCCCTTCCCTATCCATCCTGCTTCCAACCCTTCCCTAGCCCTCCCAGCTTCCAACCCTTCCCTATCCATCCTGCTTCCATCCCTTCCCTATCCATCCTGCTTCCAACCCTTCCCTAGCCCTCCCAGCTTCCAACCCTTCCCTATCCATCCTGCTTCCAACCCTTCCCTAGCCCTCCCAGCTTCCAACCCTTCCCTATCCATCCTGCTTCCAACCCTTCCCTAGCCCTCCCTGCTTCCAACCCTTCCCTAGCCCATCCTGCTTCCAACCCTTCCCTATCCATCCAGCTTCCAACCCTTCCCTATCCATCCAGCTTCCAACCCTTCCCTATCCATCCTGCTTCCAACCCTTCCCTATCCATCCAGCTTCCAACCCTTCCCTATCCATCCTGCTTCCAACCCTTCCCTATCCATCCAGCTTCCAACCCTTCCCTATCCATCCTGCTTCCAACCCTTCCCTAGCCCATCCCTCCCAGCCAGAACTCCCCCGTCAGCTCTGAACAAACCCACGCCACTCCCCCCTACTCCCCCGCTCCCAGCAGGGCACCAGGGCGCAGCTCTTGTCGCTCCTAATGCTCCGCGACACTTAATTAACTTCCAACCAGCCGCCTCGGCTCCCGTCCCGGGGAAGAAGAAAGGGGCTGGGAACAATGCCGGAGCCGGTGTGGATTGCAAAGTGTCCCCCGGTGGAAGGAGTCAAGCTGCTGGCCCTGCCTCATTGTGCAGGGGGAACTTCGCTGCGGCGTCTGGAGCGGGGACTCCGTCTCCTCCCCGGCTGCCAATCCGGTGCCGCATCACTGAGCTGTATAATTGCATCTTTGTTCCTGTTGGGGTTTGAAATATTAGGAGCCAGGCTCTAATTCCACGCTGCTCCGTGTGGCAGATTCCGCTGTGTTAACTACAGGGAGGAAGGGGAGGGAGGAGGGGAGAACGGTGGAAGGGAGAAGCTGCACCCACGGAGCTGCTCCCGGTAATTAAAGCAGAGCCGGAGCCGGGATGGGGAAGGGGGTGGGGGAAGCAGGGAGTGCTCGGGGAGGAAGTTCAGGCAGGGCAAGTGGAGGGTTTCGCCCCCTGCAGCAGGATAGGTGAGGGGGGACCTGCTGGGGAGCAGCTCCAAGGAGAAGGAGCTGGGATGTGCTGGGGGATAAGCTGAGAATAGAGAATAGGATCAACCAGGTAGGAAAAGACCTCTGAGATCATCAAGTCCAACCTACCACCCAGCACCATCTGATCAACTCAACCATGGCACCAAGCACCCCATCCAGGCTCTTCTTAAACACCTCCAGGGATGGGGTCTCCACCACCTCCCTGGGCAGCACATCCCAAGGGCCAATCTCCCTTGCTGGGAAGAAATTCTTCCTCACATCCTGCCTGAACCTCCCCTGGCACAGCTTGAGACTGTGTCCTCTTGTTCTGGTGCTGGGTGCCTGGGAGAAGAGCCCAACCCCCAGCTGGCTCCAACCTCCCTTCAGGGAGTTGTAGAGAGCAAGAAGGTCTCCTCTGAGCCTCCTCTTCCCCAGGCTAAGCAACCCCAGCTCCCTCAGCCTCTCCTCACAGGGCTGTGCTCCAAAGAGCACAAAGTTCCCCAGGAGCCAGCAATGTGCTCTCGTGGACAAGAAGGCTTCAATGTGTCCTGGGGGGCATGAAAAAGAGTGTGGCCAGCAGGGCAAGGGAGGTTCTTCACCCCCTGTGCTCTGCCCTGGTGACGCCTCATCTGGGTTATTTGGTCCAGTTCTGGGCTCCCCAGTTGCAGAGGGACAGGAAACTGCTGGAGAGAGTCCAGGGCAGGCTGGGAAGATGCTGAGGGGCCTGGAGCAGCTCTGTGAGGAGCAAAGGCTGAGAGCCCTGGGGCTGAGAGGCTGCAGAAGAGCAGCCCCAGAGGGGAGCTGAGCAATGCTCAGCAAGAGCTAAAGGAGCTGTGGGGGGCAAGAGGCTGGGGCCAGACTCTGCTCAGTGGTGCCCAGGGATATGACAAAGGGAAACAGATAGAAAGTGGAACCCAGGAGGTTGCATCTGTGCAGGAGGAGAAAGTTGTTTGGTGTGAGGCTGCTGGAGGCCTGGAGCAGGCTGCCCAGAGAGGTTGTGGAGTCTCCTGGTGTGGAGAGCTTCCAACCCCCCTGTGGGCATTGTGCTGCTGGGCAGGGTGCTGTGGGTGCCCTGCTGGAGCAGGGGGTGGTTGGAGAAGCTGAGCACCAGAGCTGCCTTCCAACCCTCCCCGTGCTGGGGCTGTGCTGAAGTGGCAGCCCCTTTGCTGCCCCTGCTGCCATCGAGGGGAAGGTGAAAATCCCCGCCAGAATTGCTCCCAACTGGAAGGTTCCTCCAGGTTGTCTGGGTGTCAGCAGCTCCTCTTCTAGCCTGAATTTATTTGGCAGGGTGTCACAGTTATCTCTGTTAAACAAGGCCTCATATGCACCTTTCAGAGCTTAAGAACACCTGAGGGAAAACATATTAGGATCTCTGCTTTCAATCTTGCTGTAATTTCTGCCTGGGCAAGGAGGGAGCTTGAGGTGGGGAGGGGAAGAAGAAAAGGAAATAAAATGCTGCTGCTGCTGGGGATTTGCCTCTTTATTTATTTTCTCCTTAATCCAAAGTGACTTTTTTTGTGTTAGGGAAAGGTGTTCTGGCTGGCAGCCCCCTCAGAGGCTTTATCTCCCCTCCCCCCCCGGCCACAGAGGAGGCAGGAAGTGTGGGAATGCCAATGGGATTTGGGGTTTGTCTCTCTCCCTGTGCACAGTCACCCATCAGAGGGAATTACAGGGATGATAAACCACAGATCCTCATGGAAAAACAACCACACCCCACCCCAAACAAATCTCCTGGAGAACAGGCAGAGAAGAAATCTGAGCTGCAAAAGAAACCCCCAACCAAAGCCCAACCCCCTCCCAAAGCCCCAAGGAGTCTGCTGTTGACTGGAGGAAATGATGAAGAGGAGGAAATGGGAGATGCAAACAGTAAATGAGAAATCAACCCAGCCCTGGGCGGCAGGAGCAGCCCCTCTGCCCCTTCCAGGCACCTCTGGGTTTCTTTGCTCTCCTTCTAGCTGCAAAGCAGCACGTGGAGCCTCGACACAAACAAACAAACTGCATCAACAGGGATTGCAAATGTCCATCTTGCACCAGGAGCATCCCAGCTCACATCCCAGCTCACATCCCAGCTCACACCCCAGCTCACATCCCAGCTCACATCCCAGCTCAACATCCCAGCTCACATCCCAGCTCACACCCCAGCTCACACCCCAGCTCACATCCCAGCTCACATCCCAGCTCACATCCCAGCTCAACATCCCTGCTCACATCCCAGCTCACACCCCAGCTCACATCCCAGCTCACACCCCAGCTCACACCCCAGCTCACATCCCAGCTCACACCCCAGCTCACATCCCAGCTCACATCCCAGCTCACATCCCAGCTCACATCCCAGCTCAACATCCCAGCTCACACCCCAGCTCACATCCCAGCTCACACCCCAGCTCACATCCCAGCTCACATCCCAGCTCACACCCCAGCTCACATCCCAGCTCACACCCCAGCTCACATCCCAGCTCACACCCCAGCTCACATCCCTGCTCACATCCCAGCTCACACCCCAGCTCACACCCCAGCTCACATCCCAGCTCAACATCCCAGCTCACATCCCAGCTCACATCCCAGCTCACATCCCAGCTCACACGCCAGCTCACACGCCAGCTCACATCCCAGCTCACATCCCAGCTCAACATCCCTGCTCACATCCCAGCTCACATCCCAGCTCAACATCCCAGCTCACATCCCAGCTCACATCCCAGCTCACATCCCAGCTCAACATCCCTGCTCACATCCCAGCTCACACCCCAGCTCACACCCCAGCTCACATCCCAGCTCACATCCCAGCTCACATCCCAGCTCAACATCCCTGCTCACATCCCAGCTCACATCCCAGCTCACATCCCTGCTCACATCCCAGCTCACATCCCAGCTCACATCCCAGCTCACATCCCTGCTCACATCCCTGCTCACATCCCAGCTCACACCCCAGCTCACATCCCTGCTCACATCCCAGCTCACACCCCAGCTCACACCCCAGCTCACATCCCAGCTCAACATCCCAGCTCACATCCCAGCTCACATCCCAGCTCACATCCCTGCTCACATCCCAGCTCACATCCCTGCTCACATCCCTGCTCACATCCCAGCTCACATCCCAGCTCACATCCCAGCTCACATCCCTGCTCACATCCCAGCTCACATCCCAGCTCACATCCCAGCTCACACCCCAGCTCACATCCCTGCTCACATCCCAGCTCACACCCCAGCTCACACCCCAGCTCACATCCCAGCTCAACATCCCAGCTCACATCCCAGCTCACATCCCAGCTCACATCCCAGCTCACATCCCAGCTCACACGCCAGCTCACATCCCAGCTCACATCCCAGCTCAACATCCCTGCTCACATCCCAGCTCACATCCCAGCTCACACCCCAGCTCACACCCCAGCTCACATCCCAGCTCACATCCCAGCTCAACATCCCTGCTCACATACCAGCTCACATCCCAGCTCACATCCCAGCTCACACCCCAGCTCACACCCCAGCTCACATCCCAGCTCACATCCCAGCTCACATCCCAGCTCACATCCCTGCTCACATCCCAGCTCACATCCCAGCTCACATCCCAGCTCACACCCCAGCTCACACCCCAGCTCACATCCCAGCTCACATCCCAGCTCAACATCCCTGCTCACACCCCAGCTCACATCCCAGCTCACATCCCAGCTCAACATCCCTGCTCACATCCCAGCTCACATCCCTGCTCACACCCCAGCTCACATCCCAGCTCACATCCCAGCTCACATCCCAGCTCACACCCCAGCTCACATCCCAGCTCACATCCCAGCTCACATCCCAGCTCAACATCCCTGCTCACATCCCAGCTCACACCCCAGCTCACATCCCAGCTCACATCCCAGCTCAACATCCCTGCTCACACCCCAGCTCACATCCCAGCTCACATCCCAGCTCAACATCCCTGCTCACATCCCAGCTCACATCCCTGCTCACACCCCAGCTCACATCCCAGCTCACATCCCAGCTCACATCCCAGCTCACACCCCAGCTCACATCCCAGCTCACATCCCAGCTCACATCCCAGCTCAACATCCCTGCTCACATCCCAGCTCACATCCCAGCTCACATCCCAGCTCACATCCCAGCTCACACCCCAGCTCACATCCCAGCTCACATCCCAGCTCACATCCCAGCTCACATCCCTGCTCACACCCCAGCTCACATCCCAGCTCACATCCCAGCTCACATCCCAGCTCAACATCCCTGCTCACACCCCAGCTCACACCCCAGCTCACACCCCAGCTCACACCCCAGCTCACACCCCAGCTCACATCCCAGCTCAACATCCCTGCTCACACCCCAGCTCACATTCCTGCTCACACCCCAGCTCACATCCCAGCTCAACATCCCAGCTCAACATCCCTGCTCACATCCCAGCTCACATCCCAGCTCACATCCCAGCTCACACCCCAGCTCACATCCCAGCTCACATCCAAGCTCACATCCCAGCTCAACATCCCTGCTCACACCCCAGCTCACATCCCAGCTCACATCCCAGCTCACATCCCAGCTCACATCCCAGCTCAACATCCCAGCTCAACATCCCTGCTCACATCCCAGCTCACATCCCAGCTCACATCCCAGCTCACATCCCAGCTCACATCCCAGCTCAACATCCCTGCTCACACCCCAGCTCACATCCCAGCTCACATCCCAGCTCACATCCCAGCTCACACCCCAGCTCACATCCCAGCTCACATCCCAGCTCACACCCCAGCTCACACCGCAGCTCACATCCCAGCTCACATCCCTGCTCACACCCCAGCTCACATCCCAGCTCACATCCCAGCTCAACATCCCTGCTCACATCCCAGCTCACATCCCAGCTCACACCCCAGCTCACACCCCAGCTCACATCCCTGCTCACATCCCAGCTCACATCCCAGCTCAACATCCCAGCTCAACATCCCTGCTCACATCCCAGCTCACACCCCAGCTCACACCCCAGCTCACACCCCAGCTCACACCCCAGCTCACATCCCTGCTCACACCCCAGCTCACATCCCAGCTCAACATCCCAGCTCAACATCCCTGCTCACATCCCAGCTCACATCCCAGCTCACACCCCAGCTCACACCCCAGCTCACACCCCAGCTCACATCCCTGCTCACATCCCAGCTCACACCCCAGCTCACATCCCAGCTCAACATCCCTGCTCACATCCCAGCTCAACATCCCTGCTCACATCCCAGCTCACATCCCAGCTCACACCCCAGCTCACACCCCAGCTCACATCCCTGCTCACATCCCAGCTCACACCCCAGCTCACACCCCAGCTCACACCCCAGCTCACATCCCAGCTCACATCCCAGCTCACATCCCAGCTCACATCCCAGCTCACATCCCTGCTCACATCCCAGCTCAACATCCCTGCTCACATCCCTGCTCACATCCCAGCTCACACCCCAGCTCACACCCCAGCTCACACCCCAGCTCACACCCCAGCTCACACCCCAGCTCACACCCCAGCTCACATCCCAGCTCAACATCCCAGCTCAACATCCCTGCTCACATCCCTGCTCACATCCCAGCTCACATCCCAGCTCACACCCCAGCTCACATCCCAGCTCACACCCCAGCTCACATCCCAGCTCACATCCCAGCTCACATCCCAGCTCAACATCCCAGCTCAACATCCCTGCTCACATCCCAGCTCACATCCCAGCTCACATCCCAGCTCACACCCCAGCTCACACCCCAGCTCACATCCCAGCTCACATCCCTGCTCACATCCCAGCTCACACCCCAGCTCACACCCCAGCTCACATCCCTGCTCACACCCCAGCTCACACCCCAGCTCACACCCCAGCTCACATCCCAGCTCACATCCCAGCTCAACATCCCTGCTCACATCCCAGCTCACATCCCTGCTCACATCCCAGCTCTCACCCCAGCTCACACCCCAGCTCAACATCCCAGCTCACACCCCAGCTCACACCCCAGCTCACATCCCAGCTCAACATCCCTGCTCACATCCCAGCTCACATCCCAGCTCACATCCCTGCTCACATCCCAGCTCACATCCCAGCTGACATCCCAGCTCACATCCCAGCTCACATCCCAGCTCACATCCCAGCTCAACATCCCTGCTCACATCCCAGCTCAACATCCCTGCTCACATCCCAGCTCACATCCCAGCTCACATCCCAGCTCAACATCCCTGCTCACATCCCAGCTCAACATCCCTGCTCACATCCCAGCTCACATCCCAGCTCACATCCCAGCTCAACATCCCTGCTCACATCCCAGCTCAACATCCCTGCTCACATCCCAGCTCACATCCCAGCTCACATCCCAGCTCAACATCCCTGCTCACATCCCAGCTCAACATCCCTGCTCACATCCCAGCTCACATCCCAGCTCACATCCCAGCTCACATCCCAGCTCACATCCCAGCTCACATCCCAGCTCAACATCCCTGCTCACATCCCAGCTCAACATCCCTGCTCACATCCCAGCTCACACCCCAGCTCACATCCCAGCTCACATCCCAGCTCACATCCCAGCTCACATCCCTGCTCACATCCCTGCTCACACCCCAGCTCACACCCCTGCTCACATCCCAGCTCACATCCCAGCTCACATCCCAGCTCACATCCCAGCTCACATCCCAGCTCACATCCCAGCTCACATCCCAGCTCACACCCCAGCTCACATCCCAGCTCACATCCCAGCTCACATCCCAGCTCACATCCCTGCTCACATCCCAGCTCACATCCCAGCTCACATCCCAGCTCACATCCCAGCTCAACATCCCAGCTCAACATCCCTGCTCACATCCCAGCTCACATCCCAGCTCAACATCCCTGCTCACATCCCAGCTCACATCCCTGCTCACATCCCAGCTCACATCCCAGCTGACATCCCAGCTCACATCCCAGCTCACATCCCAGCTCACATCCCAGCTCAACATCCCTGCTCACATCCCAGCTCAACATCCCTGCTCACATCCCAGCTCACATCCCAGCTCACATCCCAGCTCAACATCCCTGCTCACATCCCAGCTCAACATCCCTGCTCACATCCCAGCTCACATCCCAGCTCACATCCCAGCTCAACATCCCTGCTCACATCCCAGCTCAACATCCCTGCTCACATCCCAGCTCACATCCCAGCTCACATCCCAGCTCAACATCCCTGCTCACATCCCAGCTCAACATCCCTGCTCACATCCCAGCTCACATCCCAGCTCACATCCCAGCTCACATCCCAGCTCACATCCCAGCTCACATCCCAGCTCACATCCCTGCTCACATCCCTGCTCACACCCCAGCTCACACCCCTGCTCACACCCCAGCTCACATCCCAGCTCACATCCCAGCTCACATCCCAGCTCACATCCCAGCTCACATCCCTGCTCACATCCCTGCTCACACCCCAGCTCACATCCCTGCTCACATCCCAGCTCACATCCCAGCTCACACCCCAGCTCACATCCCAGCTCACATCCCAGCTCACATCCCAGCTCACATCCCAGCTCACATCCCAGCTCAACATCCCAGCTCACACCCCAGCTCACACCCCAGCTCACATCCCAGCTCACATCCCAGCTCACATCCCAGCTCACACCCCAGCTCACACCCCAGCTCACATCCCAGCTCACATCCCAGCTCAGATCCCAGCTCAACATCCCAGCTCACATCCCAGCTCACATCCCAGCTCACATCCCAGCTCAACATCCCTGCTCACATCCCAGCTCACATCCCAGCTCACATCCCAGCTCAACATCCCTGCTCACATCCCAGCTCACATCCCAGCTCACATCCCAGCTCACATCCCAGCTCAACATCCCAGCTCACATCCCAGCTCACATCCCAGCTCACATCCCAGCTCACATCCCAGCTCACATCCCAGCTCACATCCCAGCTCACATCCCAGCTCACATCCCAGCTCAACATCCCTGCTCACATCCCAGCTCACACCCCAGCTCACATCCCAGCTCACATCCCTGCTCACATCCCAGCTCACATCCCAGCTCACATCCCAGCTCACACCCCAGCTCACATCCCAGCTCACACCCCAGCTCACATCCCAGCTCACATCCCAGCTCACATCCCAGCTCACACCCCAGCTCACATCCCAGCTCACATCCCAGCTCACATCCCAGCTCACACCCCAGCTCACATCCCAGCTCACATCCCAGCTCACATCCCAGCTCAACATCCCAGCTCACATCCCAGCTCACATCCCAGCTCAACATCCCTGCTCACATCCCAGCTCACATCCCAGCTCACATCCCAGCTCAACATCCCTGCTCACATCCCAGCTCACATCCCAGCTCACATCCCAGCTCACATCCCAGCTCAACATCCCAGCTCACATCCCAGCTCACATCCCAGCTCACATCCCAGCTCACATCCCAGCTCAACATCCCTGCTCACATCCCAGCTCAACATCCCTGCTCACATCCCAGCTCACATCCCAGCTCACATCCCTGCTCAACATCCCAGCTCACATCCCTGCTCACATCCCTGCTCACATCCCAGCTCACATCCCAGCTCAGTGCTATATCCTAGCTCAGCACCCCAGTGCCATATCCCAGCTCAACATCCCAGCTCAGTGCTGTATCCCAGCTCAGCACCCCAACCCAGCACCCCAGATGGGCGTCATCTCCCAGCTCAGTGCTGTATCCCAACCCAGCACCCCAGCTGGGTGCTATATCCCAGCCCAGTGCTGTATCCCAACCCAGCCCCCCAGCTCTGTGCTATATCCCAGCTCAGTGCTGTATCCCAACCCAGCACCCCAGCTGGGTGCTATATCCCAGCCCAGTGCTGTATCCCAACCCAGCCCCCCAGCTCTGTGCTATATCCCAGCCCAGTGCTGTATCCCAACCCAGCACCCCAGCTCTGTGCTATATCCCAGCCCAGTGCTGTATCCCAACCCAGCACCCCAGCTCTGTGCTATATCCCAGCCCAGTGCTGTATCCCAACCCAGCCCCCCAGCTGGGTGCCATCTCCCAGCTCTGTCCTATATCCCAACCCAGTGCTGTATCCCAACCCAGCACCCCAGCTGGGTGCCATCTCCCAGCTCTGTCCTATATCCCAACCCAGTGCTGTATCCCAACCCAGCACCCCAGCTGGGTGCCATCTCCCAGCTCTGTCCTATATCCCAACCCAGTGCTGTATCCCAACCCAGCCCCCCAGCTGGGTGCCATCTCCCAGCTCTGTCCTATATCCCAACCCAGTGCTGTATCCCAACCCAGCACCCCAGCTCTGTGCTATATCCCAGCCCAGTGCTGTATCCCAACCCAGCCCCCAGCCGGGTGCCACCTCCCAGCCCAGCACCCCAGCCCTGCACAGTGCAAGCCCTGAGCCATTCCCGGTCGCCGCGGTGCGTGCCCCCAGGGGGACTTCGCTTCGCTTCGGCATCGATTGTCTGACCGTTTGGCTGCTGGGACCGGCCCTGCCCGAGCTCCGGAAGGAGCCTCCCTCCGCTGGTGCTATCCCGGCTCCCCACCAGCCTCTCTGCTAATGACTACCCATTATTGCAAGCATTATCCCCCCCCCCCGCCCTCCCCCTCCAGAAGCTCTCCAAACAAACGTCGAGCCATCTGTCTCATCAGCAAAGCCTCCAGGTTATGTTTCCTCCCAACTTCGTGCCATTAGTGGGGAAGTGTGGCCGTGCAGAGCCGCTTCCCATTATCCCTCCCCATCCCCGGGAGCCATCTCTGCTGAGAGAACCAAGTGTTGCTCCAGCGAGAGCCCGTGCCAAATCCAGCAGCCACTCTTGGGGAGGTGCTTGGGGAGGGCTGATATCTGTCCCCAGGGGGGGGAGGTTTATGATAGCCAAGCATCCTGTCCTGTTTCCAGGGTCTCTCAGAGCTTTGTTGGGTTGCTTTGCTTTGCTTTGCTTCAGCTTCCTGTGAGTGTTTGAAGTGCAGAGCAGGTTTCTATGCCTCTGGTTCAGCTGAGCACTTAGCGCAGTGCTCGGGATCAGGCTGTGCTTACACGTTTCCCTGACACCAGCCTGAGTTTTGTGCCACAAGAAGTGCAACAGAACCCCAAACCCACCTGGGAAGGAAGAGGAGAGGACAGGGGCCCCTGCAGAGGTCTGTCTGGAGTGGATGCTTTCGTCATCATCTCTTGGTACCCAGCAGTGAGAGGGGCAGAGAGCTGTTTGCCATGCAGAGATTGCAGCAAGAAGGGAGCTCAGGAAATGCTCTTCCAGCCAGGGCATCCCGTAGAATCACAGACCCATGGACTCAGCCAGGTTGGGAAAGAACTCAGAGATCAGCAAGTCCAACCTAGGATCTATGCCCTAACACCTCCTGACAGCTAAACCCTGGCTCCAAGGGCCACATCCAAGCCTTGTTTGAACACCTCCAGGGCTGGGGACTCCCCCACCTCCCTGGGCAGCACATCCCAGTGGCCAATTCCTCTTGCTGGGAAGAACTTTCTCCTCACCTCCAGCCTGAACCTCTCCTGGCACAGCTGGAGACTGTGTCCTCTTGTTCTGCTGCTGGGTGCCTGGGAGAAGAGACCAACCCCCTCCTGGCTCCAACCTCCCTTCAGGTAGTTGTAGAGAGCAATGAGGTCTCCCCTGAGCCTCCTCTTCTGCAGGCTAAGCAACCCCAGCTCCCTCAGCCTCTCCTCCCAGGGCTGTGCTCCAGCCCCCTCCCCAGCCTCATTGCCCCAGACCCCTCCCCAGCCTCATTGCCCTTCTCTGGACACCTTCAAGTCTCTCAATGTCCTTCTTAACTTGAGGAGCCCAGAACTGGACACAGGACCCCAGGTGTGGCCTAAGCAGTGCTGAGCAGAGGGCAGAATGACTTCCCTGCTCCTGCTGGCCACCCATGGGAGCAGCAAGGAGTTGGAGCCTCCCTGTGAGATATGGGAAGACAACTTGCTGCAGGCCAGAGGGCCATTTCCAGCAGGTCTTTGCTGGTTGCTTGCTCTGGGCAGACACATCCCAGGTGGGAGCAGACAGCAGCCTGGGAGTGCTGCTTGCACAGGCCAGAGACCACGAATTCCCATTCCCCGCCCCCCCCGCCCATTTGCTGAAGGAAATAACAGCAGAAGGAGCAATGGGAAAGGATTCCGAGACTAGGAAAGGGTGAGAAATATTGACCTGAGCTGCCAAACTCAGCTCCTCACTCAATTTTTCCCCTGGCTTTGGAGATGGTTAGTGATGGGGACCAGATCAGCACACGGAAAAGAAGCCTTAAGGGCAAGCGTCCAGGAGGCATCCGAGTGGGAAGGGATCCATGGCATGGAAAGCACAGCAAGCCTGGAGACTGAACTGCTGGGAAGCAAAAGCCAGGCTCTGTTTGGCTTCCCTCCCAGAAGAAGCTGCCTGTGGTCATGTTGCTCTGCTTTGAATCTTCCACTACAATTATTTCTTCACCTTAATCACCACCCTCGGCTCATTCCCTTGCCAACCACATGCTTTGAGGGAAGGAGATGAAGGGGGGGGGGGGTGGGAAAGGCAGGCAGGCACTTGGAGGATTTCATGGCAAGCCAACCAGAAAGGAGAGGAAGGGGAAGAGCATCCTCACCCTGCAAGATGTGAAGCAGCCACTGGGGGACCAGCAGCTGTGGGACAGCTTCGGGGCTGCTCTAGGAGGGTGGCTGCTCTCTGACTGCCTCCAGCCCTCACAGCAGTGCCCTGGAAGGAGGGACACAGCAAATCATGCAGCAGGGAAAAGTGGCTCCACTCTCCCTCCCCTGTGCCAAAAGCCTCCCAAAAGCTCTCAGGCACCTTGCCAGGTGAAGAGGCAGGGAAGGGTTCTCCTCTCTCTTTGAGGGGTGCCAGGCTCTGTTGCTTTTGAAGCTTGGCTGCTGGCATCACCCCAGCCTTGTCTGGAGCACAGTCAGCTGGAAGGAAGGGAGCTTTCAGGCAACTGATCTGCTGGCCTGGCTTTGCATTGTGTACATAAATGTCCTTCTCTCTGCCTCTGCAGAGAGCCAGGCCTGATGGAGACCCATAATAAGGCTTCTCCGTCCTGGGAAGGGAGGTCAGCAGATATTGTCCTCTCCCATCACTTTGATGCCCTGCAGCTCCAGACAGTCCTCAGCCCATGGAGGAGAGAGGAGGGAGAGCTCACTCAGCACAGATCTCCCAGGAACAGGGCTGCTTGTGGGACCATCCAGCTGGGTGCTGGGTGAGGATGTGGAAGGAGTTGAGATGCAGCTGGGTGAGGGATGGAGAAGCTAGGAAGAAGCTGGGTGAGGGATGGAGAGGCTAGGAAGCAGGTTAGGGATGGAGAGGGCTGGGATGCATCTGAGTGAGGGAAGGAGGGGCAAGCATGCAGCTGGGTGAGGATGGAGAGGGCTGGGATACAGCTGGGTGAGGGATGGAGAGGGCTGGGATGCATCTGAGTGAGGGATGGAGGGGCTAGGAAGTAGGTTAGGGATGGAGAGGGCTGGGATGCAGCTGAGTGAGGGATGGAGAGGCTAGGAAGCAGGTTAGGGATGGAGAGGGCTGGGATACAGCTGGGTGAGGGATGGAAAGGGCTGGGATGCATCTGAGTGAGGGATGGAGAGGGCTGGGATGCAGCTGGGTGGAGAGGGATGGAGAGGCTAGGAAGCAGGTTAGGGATGGAGAGGGCTGGGATGCATCTGAGTGAGGGAAGAAGGGGCAAGGATGCA